>CAUYPK010139034.1:0-22116 GCA_963574355.1 Loris lydekkerianus
CAAAGACATCTGTACCAGAATGTTTATTGCAGTCCAATTCATAATTGCTAAGTCATGGAAGAAGCCCAAGTGCCCATCGACCCACGAATGGACTAGCAAATTGTGGTACATGTATACCATGGAATATTATGCAGCCTTAAAGAAAGATTAAGTCTTTACCACTTTCATGTTTACAAGGATGGAGCTGGAACATATTCTTAGCAAAGTATCTCAGGAATGGAAGAAAAGTATCCAATGTACTCAGCTCTACTATGAAGCTAATTACAGCTTTCACATGAAGGCTAAAACCCAACTGTAGCACAAGACTATGGGGAAAGGGTCAAGGAAGGTGAAGGGAGGGGTGAGATTTTGGTATAGTGAGGGTAATTGGTGGGGACACATATACAGTGGATCTTAGAATGGGTACAGGCAAAACTTACTAAGTGCAGAATACAAATGCCTACATACGGTAACTAAGAAAATGCAATGAAGGCTACATTGATCAGTTTGATGAGAATATTTTGTGTTGTATATGAAACCCACACATTGTACCCCTTGATTGCACTAATGTACACAGGAATGATTTAACAATAAAAATAATTTTTAAGAAACGCTTACAACAACAACAAAAATCCTGGGACCTGATGTCTTCACACCAAAATTTGATCACACTTTCAAAGATGAG
The DNA here is from genome assembly GCA_963574355.1 of Loris lydekkerianus. Classification (NCBI taxonomy): domain Eukaryota; kingdom Metazoa; phylum Chordata; class Mammalia; order Primates; family Lorisidae; genus Loris; species Loris lydekkerianus. The sequence goes on from CAUYPK010139034.1 coordinate 665, forward strand.
CTTATATATATATTGCAGAACCTATTCCAAAATATTGGAAGGAATCTTCTACAATATTGTATGCAGAAAACATCAACCTGATACCAAAACAAGGAAAGGACCCAACTAAAAAGGAGAACAACAGACCAATTTCACTAATGAATATAAATGAAAAAAATACTTAACAAAATCTTAGCTAGTAGAATACAGCTACCCATTAAAAAGATTATGTAGCACAAGCAAGTAGGTTTCATCCCACGGATGCAAGGCTGGTTTAACAGACACAAATCCATAAATCTAATTCACCATATTAATAGAAGAAAAATCAAAGATTTGATTATAAATTGATCATAAATCTAATTCACCATATTAACAGAAGAAAAATCAAAGATCATATGATCCTCTCAATAGATGCAGAAAAAGCATTTGACAAATTTCAGCATCCTTTTTAACAAGAACTACTTAAGATAAAAAGACTACTTAAGAAAACAGGCATAGGTGGCACATTTATGAAGCTGATTGAAGCCATCTGTGACAAACCTACTGCTAACATCATACTGAATGGAATAAAACTGAAAGCTTTTTCACTTAAAACTGGAATCAGACAAGGATGTCCACTATCACCAATATTCAACATTGTGCTGAAGGTCCTAGCTAATGCACTCAGGCAAGAGAAAGATAAAGGGCATTCAAATGGGGGAAGAGGAGGTCAAACTCTTTGCTGATGATATGATTTTACACTTAGAAAACCCCTAAGCCTCAACCACAAAATTCTAGGAAGTGATCAGGAAATACAATGATGTCTCAGGGTATAAAATCAATGTCCACAAATTAGTAGCCTTTGTATATGCCAACAAAAGCCAAACCAAGAAGAAATTAAGGACATAATTTCATTCACAATATCTTCAAAGAAAATGAAATACTTAGGAATATACCTAACAAAAGAGATGAAGCATCTTTACAAATAAAAATATGAAATCCTAAGAAAAGAAATAGCAGAAGACACAACAAATGGAAGAACATATCACGCTCTTGACCAGAAAGAATCAACATTGTCAAAATATCTATTATACCCAAAGCAATCTACAGATTCAATGCAATTCCCATTAAAGAACCAACATCATACCTTGAAGAACTGGAAAAAAATAGTATTTCATTTTTATTGAAGCAGAAAAAGACCTGCATATCCAATGCTATTCTTAATAATAAAAACAAAGCCAGAGGCATTCCCTTACCAGATTTCAGACTATATTACAAGTCCATGGTAATCAAAACAGCCTAGTATTGGCACAAAAATAGAAATATAAACATATGGAACAGAATAGAAAACAAAGAGATGAAACCAGTCTCTACTTGCCATCTGATCTTTGTTAAACTAGACCAAAGCACACAGTGTAGAAAAGAATCCCTATTCAAGAAACGGTAACTGGGAAAATGCCAGGAAGGCTATGTTAACTATTGTGATAAAAATGTGTTAAATGGTCTGTGAAGCTAGTGTATGATGCCCCATGACCATATCAATGTACGCAGCTATGATTTAATAAAAAAAAAAAAAAAAAGAAAGAAAGAAATGGTGCTGGGAGAACTGAATAGCCACATGTAAAAGATGAAACTTGACCCACACCTTTTACCACTTACAAATATTTACTCAAGACGGATAAAAGACTTAAATATAAGACATGAAACAATAAAAATATTAGAAGAAAGTGTAAGAAAAACTCTTGATGATGTTGAACTGAGGAAAGATTTTATGAAGATGACTTCCATGGCAATCACAACAACAAAAATAAACAATGGGACTTAATTAATCTGGAAAGCTTTTGCACGCCTAAGGACACAACAATGAAAAAGACAACCTTATGAATGGAAAAAGGTATTTGCATGGTATGAATTTGACAAAGGGTCAATAACTAGAATCTGATTAATTTGAGCTTATTAATCAGATAAATTAATCAACAAAACATAGTAAACAATCCCATGAGCCTTCTCTGAGGAACCTTGTCTGAGGAAGACAGAAGAACAAAACCTTCTCTGAAGAAGACAGAAGAATGGCTCACAAAGATTTGAAAAAATGCTCATCATCCCTGATCATCAGAGAAATGTAAATCAAGACCACCCTTAGATATCACTTAACCCTCATGAGGATAACCCACAGTACAAAGTATTACAGCTGCAGATGCTGGCATGGAAGTGGAGAGAAGGGAACACTTCTACATTGTTGGCAGGATTGCAAACTAACACAAATTTTTTTTTTTTTTAAATCCTAGCTGTGCACATTAATGCAATTATGGGGTACAATGTGCTGGTTTTATACTAATTGAAATACTTTCATCAAACTGGTTAGCATATCCTTCACCACATTTTCTTAGTTATTGTGTTAAAACATTTATATTCTACACTTACTAGATTTAAGATATACCCTTGTAAAATGCACCATAGTTGTGGTCCCACCAATTACCATCCCTCCACCCATCCTCCCCCTCCTCTTTCCCCTTCATCTTGGCTGTCGTTGGATTATAGCCTACAAATGGAAGTGTGGGTGCTTATACATTGGTTTCATAGTAGGGCTGAGTACATTGGATAGTTTTTCTTCCATTCTTGAGATACTTTGCTAAGAAGAATATGTTCCAGCTCCATCCATGTAAACATAAAAGAGGTAAAGTCTCCATCATTTTTAAGGCTGCACAATATTCCATGGTGTACATATACCACAATTTATTAATCCATTCATAGGTCGATGGGCACTTGGGCTTCTTTCATGACTTAGCAATTATGAATTGTGCTGTAATCAACATTCTTGTGCAAATATCTTTGTTATAAAGGGATTTTTGGTCTTCTGAATATATACCTAGTAGAGGAATTGTAGGATCGAATGGCAGGTCTGTTTTCAGATCCCTAAGTGATCTCAAACATCTTTCCAAAAGGAATGTTTTAGTTTGCATTCCAACCAGCAGTGCACAAGTGTTTGCTTTTCTCCACATCCATGCCAACATCTATGGTTTGGGAATTTTGTGATGTGGGCTAATCTTACTGGAGTTAGATGATATCTCAAAGTAGTTTTGATTTGTGTTTCTCTGATGATTAAGGATGATGAGCATTTTTTTTATGTGTCAACCTTTTTTGAAGGAAATATGAAGAATCCTCAAAGAACTCAAATTCCACCTCCCATTTGATCCTATAATCCCATTGCCAGATATCTACCCAGAAGAACAAAAGCCATTTTACCATAAGGACATTTGAACTAGACTATTGCAGCTCAATTTACAATTGCCAAAATATGGAAACAACCTAGATGGATTAACCAGCTGTGGAATATGGATACCATGGAAAAATAAAAAAGATGGAGACTTTACATCTTTTGTATTAACCTAGATAGAATTTGAACACATTCTTCTTAGTAAAGTATCACAAGAATAGAGAAGCAAGAATCCAATGCACTCAATTCTAATATGAAGCTAGTAGGTAATCTAATATACTCACATAAGAGAAAAACACAAATCAATTCAAGATGGGGTTAGGGCAATGAGGAACTAGGGAGAGGGGAGGAGGAAGGAGGATGGGTGTGCTCCCACTTAATGGGCACAGTGTTAGTGTGTAAGGTATACTTCTTGGGAGTGGGACACAATTATAAGTGGGACTTTAGCTAAAAAATTCACCTAATTCTTTATACCTTTATTTAACTTGAAACAATATTAAAAAAAATGGAAAAGAAAGAAAGAAATTCCTTAAATAACCACAGCTAAAATAAGGAAGTTTCTCATTATGATTAAATGCTTCTCCATGAGACTGCAACTTTGAATACTATGGCACAGTGTATGGAAAGTTCAAGCAATTAATGTTTCTATATGGGAAGAAAATACAAGGGTTATCCAAAAACTACTAAGAATCTCATTTAGATCCATGTTGTTTATAAAGAAAGAAAGCAAAAGAATAATTCAAATTGAGAAGGATAGCACTTTAGATTTTCAATGTTATTGATATCCATAGATCAATAATAATTTAACTGATATAGATCATTCCTGATAGAGCAGTCCTATTTAGTAGACTTTCTGCAATGATGGAACTGTTCTGTATCCTATGCTGTCCAATAGAGAAACCACTAGCTAGCCCTATGAAATGAGACTAATGTGACTGAAGAATTGAACTTTAATATTATCCATTTTAATTTTATATTTAATAATTAAATTAAACTTTAAAGTGAAATTCAGCTAGCCCCCTGTTGCTAACAATCACTTTTAGCTAGTAGCTACTGTGTGGACCATACAGCAAGAGAGGGTACAAGTGTATGACAACAGGAAGTGGCAGGAACTGGGATGACCTAGAAAACACATGTCCCGAGGTCAGCCACTCTTTTTATTCCCAGGGAAATTGGGAATTTGCTATCTTTAGGCAGTCCTCCCTTAGCCTGGCTTCAATATGTGGGCATTTCAATTTTAATAGCTAAATAATACCAAACCCTCAACAACGTGGTTCAAATTTCAGTTATCATAGTATGTTAGCTTTGAGTAATTGCATGAAGGACAGACTCTACTACCAGCTCTTCACATCACAGATGCTGTAATGAGCAGTGAGTGAATATGCCACTTCTTTCAAAGTCTGTCAGTGACTGATCACTAAGCATTGGGCACCCAGTCACATCCGGCTAGCAGAGTATGTAGCAGGTGTCACCCCCTCGATGAATAAATGTCACCCCCTATAAATGAATCCATATGATATTTTACCAAAATGGATATTTAAAAGAAGTAACTGTCTTGGAGTTGGGCCTTCCACCTGTAATCCTAGCACTCTGGGAGGCTGAGGTAGGTGGACTGGTTGAGCTCACGAGTTTGAGAGCATCTTGAACAAGAGGGAGACCTGTCTCTAAAAATAGAGGCTGCAGGGTGCTGTGGCAGGTGCCTGTAGTCCCAACTACTCCAGAGGCTGATGCAGAAGAAGTGCTTGAGTCTAAGAGTTTGAGGTTGCTGTGAGCTATGATGTCATAGCACTTTACTAAAGGCAGCAAAGTGAGACTCTGTCTCAAAAACAAAAACTGGCCAATAAATATGAAAGTGCAAAAAAGAAACGAAAAATGAAAACCCTGCACGTGAACTTCACATCCAACCTAAATGAAATTATAGAAGTGGTTGAAGAGATTCTAGACCAGATGAATTTAATGAAGACAAACTTATTGACATGAATGAGCAAAGTGGTTATGACGGAGGGGTTATGCACCTGAGAAAGTGATGCCAGCTAAAAATGTCACATTTTAAAGATTTCACTTTTTGTGACATTGAAAACCCAAAGGATAAAATATTAGAAAGTTACCCCAAATTAGAAAAAAAGAGTATGACAACTATGCAAGGCATAGAAAAGATTGCTCAGTCTGTACGGTTAGATGCCAATAAGAAAAAAGAAGGCAAGCAGGGTGGTGTCTGTGGCTCAAGGAGTAGGGCGCTGGCCCCATGTACCAGAGGTGGCAGGATCAAACCTGGCCCTGACCAAAAACTGCAAAAAAATAAATAAATAAATAAAAGAAGAAGGTAAGCAGTGTTCAAACTATACTCAGTCTTCTTCAAAGAAATAAAAGACTTAAATTCTCAATGTTTCTAAAGTTTTAAATCATAGAGTCCTAAATAATAGTCTTAGTATTTTTTTCCATTTCCTTATACTCAGGTAATTGAGTAGTAAGAGAGTTTTTAATGATTTGACAAAAATTTTAAAGGTCGTGGACCAATCATAGTTTTTCCATTGACAATTTGTGGATTTCTGGAACTTTAAATTTGTTAAACGTACTGGGTAGGACGAGTAAAACAGATGGCCTATGGGCCACAGATTTAAAACATATGTCAAGAACTAGTGTCATACTTGATGTGTGCACCTCAGCAATATTAGCAGAAAGTGGGATGAAGAAACAGAAGGATTATAACTGACTTTAAAAAGATATACGTATCAAATACTCTATCCAGGAAGGGTACATACCTCGTCACATGCTTCTGAATTCTCCCAACAAAAATAAAGTCAACATTCTATTTTTTTTTTTTTTTATCCAAAGAGCTTAGTTAAGAACTGAATTGTTACTGTCAGCCTAAATAACAGAGCAAGGCTCTCTAAAAGAAAATCATATTTTTTTCAGAAATGGGAATTGCAACAAGAATATATGTGTCATAGTAAACTATGTTCAAGAAAAAGAAATACAAAGTATTTAAAGGCAAAATGAGGAACATTGTATAATTGTTTTGAGATAATTATTCTTAGCTACATCTATAAGGATCAATCACACAAGTATCACCAGGCAGAGGTTGGACAGGCAGTTGCTGGGCAGATGTCTTCCCAGAAATGTTTTTGTGTGTGTGTAAAGTTGTGATGGCTTTTGTGTAAGGTTGCAGTTTTTGCAGAATCTTTTGTAATAATTTTTATTATCATGAATTTATGCATGAGAATTATATCTTCATGGCCTTCATGGCTGCTTCTGTCAGGTATTTGTTTGTTCGTGTTTTGTTTGTTTTTAATGCAAGTGACTCCATTTTGATTCTGATTGAACGCTGAATGCCTCATTAAACCTGGCTGATAAAAATTAAGGTTTCTCTACTAAATGTTCTCTTGCACATCACAGTGTAGAATAACTTGAAGGAGGATACCTAATGGGTAACGTAAATACCAGGAATATTCTGTATTCCATACAGATGATGAACAAAATATTTGTTTTGAGACAACAAAGAAAATGTAGATATAGTTATATCTTTCCCATCACAACATTAGACTGTTCAAAACCTTTTATAAAAACCAAGGCCACTTCTCATTCATCCCTGGATCCAAAGACAAGCACAGGGACCCAAGGTAGGTCTCAATTCAGATGTCACTTCTGAGTGGACTTATCCATCCCACCTAAAGGACACCTCCCATTACTTCTCATTTGTTTGTATCCTTCACAACCTGTATTAAATTCTGGTAGAGTCATTTATGCTTGTTTCCTGTCTGAAACACAAGCTGAAATCGGAGCAGGAATCAAGGATGTCTGATTCTCAGCTGTAACCTAGTACCTGTATCTAGTATCATGGACACACAGCACTCACTACACATTGGATGGGTAAGAGGGTGGGTGGTTTGAATAAATGGGTAAAGAAATGACTATTTGAATGAATGTTTAAATGAACTGCTTTTTGATTAATAAATAAAGCTAAAAGTAATGTCTTAGTAAATAGAAAGTTAAAAACAAAAAAAAAAGACAACTTTAATTCCCCTAGATCATGTTTCATCCTCATAAATAGAACACTCTCTGGGTTGTCTTCCTTTTGTTAAATTTTACTCTCACATTAATCTAAAGATGAGAATTCTTCCAGTAGGTGATCCCCCCAGGTCCAGTCTACCATTTGCTCAACTACAAGATGGAGAAATTTCACTTTGCAGCAGCATGTGTGAAAACAGCTTGGGAATTTTAGTTGAGAATAAGCTCAAGATGAGTCAACAGAGAAATGTTGTTTCCACAAAACGCATTTTATCTCAGACTGCGAATGCAAGTCTGGTATTGAGTCGAGGGAGGTGATTTCTCACTCTGATCTTGTTGGCAGGGCTACTCATGGAGTTTTCTTTCAACTTGGGGAGCCACCAGGGACAGCCTGCAGCACTTGCACAAAGGGGATCCATATGGTGGAGGAAAATCAAATAACGTGGAAATGAGGAAACAAGGGCCAGGCATCAGGCCACAGCACTGGCAAGGCTGTCACTCCAGGCTAACCAACTAGTGAACAATAGAGCTGAATGTTAATCTAGTAGATGGGTGGTGGAACAATCCAGACGTAGATTCAAATTCCATTTCTACCATTTTTCAGCTATTTGATATTGAGCAAGTAAACTTTGTATCAGTAACTTCATCTGTAAAATGGGTAGTATTTATTCTATTTGAACTATATTTCAGAGTAACTAAACAGCACCATGATGGAAAGTTCTTTAAAAAGTTCTAACTCTAAAAGTGAAAGGAATAACAGATTTAGAAAGAACACTATTTTCAATTCCTAATGAAATTATCAATTCACACAAAATTTTTAACAGATTTAGGGCTTTGGGCAAGGGTTTATAACCTGGGATTCCCAAGAACACTCAGAGGAAGGTGCATGGACAGAAGAAAGGGAATACATGAACATAAATGGGGAAACTGGTAATATTTATTTTTACTAACTTTGCACTGAAATTTTGCATCTCATTAAATCACAAATGTAGACAATAAACCACAGAAGTAACAGCAATACCTATGATTTGGGTATAGTATAAATCACAGGTATTTTTTTTTTAATGATATCTTAGTAGTTATTACAGATACCTTGAAATGTTTATTTATGCTATAGTTGTTTATCATTAGTATTATAAAATTATTATAATATTTATACTATAGTAGATGTCATTATAACATCTACTAGTTCTTGTTACTTAATATATAATAAAGATGAGCATATTTCACTGTATCCCAAATCTGTTCTATAATACTATGAAAACTTTTATCCTATACCATCCATTTACTTTGTATTTCTATATACTTAAATGTCCTCAGTTAAAAATACTATGGGGAGAGGCCAACAACAACCAAAAGTATCCACCTAACAGAAACGATTTAGAACTCCTGCTTTGGATGAAAATTTGATGGAGAAGTTTATGACAGAGGCCTAGGTTGCCACTACCTAACTACACTAATTAATTTCAGGAACAACAGAGTGGGACCTTCAGACATTGTACCTCCCTACAGAGAGTGATTTGAAGCACACAACAAGACCACAAATGTTTATATGGGCATATAATCAATCTATATACCACAGCTGTCTTATCGAACTCTCCATGATGACGGAAATGGTCAATGTTGGTGTTATTCAACAGACACTCTAGCTGCACTTGAAATGTGGCTAGAGCAAATGAACAACTGAATTTCTAATTTGATTTAATTTTAACTAATTTATATTTAAACAGCCTCATGTAGCTAGTCTACCCCAGAGCTTACCTTAGGGCTAGTTTACTTTCCACCAAACACAAAAGATAGAGAAACACAATAAATAATACCAAAGAAAAGCAAATAGACAAATCAGACTATAAAACATTCTATAGGACAATTGACCCATTAATAAAATTCAATGGTATAACAATATTGGGTTAAAAAGGTACTAAACTACATAATAACCAAATATAATGTGTGGATCCTGTTTAAATCCTGACCCAATGAATCAATGATAGAAAGACATTTTGAAACACTCAAAAAACTTATTTATGTGTATTATGTCATATGAAGAAATTATTGATTCTGTTAGGCATAACAGCACTGCTGTTGTACTAGGAAATTTTCATAGAAGTCACTTCTGAGTAGACTTGTCCATCCCATCTAAAGTACACCTTCTTCCATTACTTATTTGTTTGTAGCCTTCACAGCCTGTATCAAATTCTGGAATTGCAGTATTCATTTTTAGTATATGTACATGTGTGTGCAGAATTGAGAGAAAACTATTTCTAAGAATTACCTTAAAAGATTTTGGCAAAAACAAGGGTAGGGCCTGTGGCTCAGTGAGTAGGGCACCGGCCCCATATACAGAAGGTGGGGAGTTCAAACCTGGCCCCAGCCAAACTGCAATAAAAAAAAATAGCTGGGCCGTGTGGCGGGCACCTATAGTTCCAGCTACTCAGGAGGCTGAGGCACAGCCCAAGAGCTGGAGGTTGAAGTGAGCTGTGACCCCACAGCACTCTACTGAAGGTAACAAAGTGAAATTCTGTCTGGAAGGAAGGAAGGAAGGAAGGAAGGAAGGAAGGAAGGAAGGAAGGAAGGAAGGAAGGAAGGAAAAGGAAAGGAAAGGAAAAGATTTAGCAAAACCAGAAATGGATAGAGGAAGAAAATATGGAAAAATAGCCTTTCTACATTTGAGTATATTCAAATTCCAAATAAATTTTAAATATGACAGTACACCTGGATACAGTGACTGACACATAGCAAGCACTCAATAAATGTTAATTAGCCACCATTAGCAACATTATTATAATTTATAATCCCTAAAGTCAAAACTAAAATCAATTAATAAAAGGTACAAAGAGGTAGCTTTGTGCTCAGGATGAGAACAAGCTCTTGACTTAATGAAACACCATGGCCGCAAGGAAAAACATGTTTCTCTAGTGTGGCAGGGAATGTGCAAGAGACATGTGAGTTAGATATACTTCACAAGGCCCCGACTCAAAACTAGTATAAGTTAATATAACTCTCATGACAGTTAATATGTTAATAGTGAGAGCTATGGCAAGATGAAAAGATACTGTCTTCTGAGGTGGTAGCCAACAGAACATTCATAGACATGATAACAACAGAAGTGACTTACATTTAGTGTAGCAGACATGGTTCTAAGCACTTTCCACATATTCCCTCACTTAATCTTTGCAACAATGTCATGAGGCAGGTACTCTTATGGCTCCTGCTGGACCTGTGCCAGCCAAGATTGATCACTTCGTGAGGATGTTACAGAAAAGGGTCAAGGTGAATGCCTTTGCTAGCTGCCCTTTACCACCCCAGATAACCCTGAACTCATTTGTTTCAATGAATAGGTCACTCAAATGAATTGTGCAGGCGGCCAGCTGGCTGGCTAACACATACAGAGCAATTTTTGCTCTTTCTTAGTGAAAAGTTTAAATATGGTCTTTCCCTTTTCAAGTAAGGGACTAGAACATCACAAGAATTTAATTATCTGTAGGCAAGGGGATGATATGATGAAGAACATCTGCATTTCCGTTTTGAAATTTCCCACAAGTGAGAGGGAAGCATCTTTCCAAGTTGTCACCTGACCAAGAAATATCCACAGTTTATTTTTGTCAAATATGTTACAGAATATAAATCCAGATTACAAAAACTCAAGTTGGTATAAAGGCTGTTGTCATATAGTATATCATTTGGAAAGAAATACTGGTGACCTTATCCAGAGTGACTGTTAGAATAGTAATAAAATTGAATCTTGGAAGATTACACTTCTGGTCAAAGTAGTGAAGTATGACCTTATTCTATTCAACATTGACATTTATTATATTAATTCACATGTAAAAAACTGCATTAAAATGATATTAAAGCCCTGGTTAGAAACGGGAATGTTCAAGAATTTCAGAAATAAGACTTAACCATAACAGCCATTCATGGAACTGAGCTTGTTTGATGCAAATCAAACTAAATTTCTTTTACCAATCTGATTTGGTTGTAATTCTATTATTACCACCATCTCATTCACACAGAATGTGTTTTTTTCCCCAGGGCTTCTTCAAATGTTTTATAAACCTTAAATCATTTTCATCACAGTCTGGAGGAAAAGATAACACAGAGCAATGAGTGGACAAATCTAACTCAGAGGATCCAGCCATTTGCTTATGGCAGGGAGACTATCCCCAGGCCAACCCAATTGTTAGTACAGAGCACACATGAGATACTGTAGCAGACCCTAAGAAGCACACCAAAGTCCAAGGTGAGCAAGCAGTGTCAGACAGCCACGTGAATTTCACAGAATGCCACCATGTAAAAATTGTTTTGGGGGGGGGCAGTGCCTGTGGTTCAAAGGGGTAGGGCGCTGGCCCCATGTGCTGGAGGTGGTGGGATCAGGCCCAGCCCTGGCTAAAAACTGCAAAAAAAAAAAAAAAAATTGTTTGAGGTTTTTGGTTGTTCTTTGGTGTATGTGTGGTGTGTGTGTGTGTGTGTGTGTATACACACATGCATGTGATTTAATTGGTCAAGGTTTTATAGGACGGTCTTTCCCTCCCTTAAATGTAAGTTTTGCAAGCTTTTTCAGTTTAAACGTAGAAGATAGAATAACACAACAAATTAAAGGCAAAGCCCAGCCGTACCTCAAAGGATTGTTTTCTCTTACTCATTAGCCCAAAGTTCCAGGCTTGCCATGATGAGTCCCAACTCTCTTTCCAAATTTATTTGTCATCATTCTCACTAACACTCCCAGGTGCCAACCAAATTTAACTTTTTGCTATGTATTTCCTCATATACCGTAGTTAATATTGTTTTCTGTTCAAAATACTTTTTGCCTATATATTATTAGATTAAGCTAGGTGTTGCTGTGATAATAAGCAGGTTTATTTCTTGCCTGCTACATGTCCACTGTCAGCAAGTAGATCAGCTCCACAATCAGCTACATGCACATTTGCTACTCAGGCACCCAGGCTCATAAAGCAAGCACTAGCTCACACCTTGTCAGAAGCTACATCAGGGGGAAAAGAAAACCCGGCAGGGTCTTACACCAGAAGTTAGGTGCCTAGTCCAAAGTGACATGATTTATTGCCATAAGTAGTCATGTGGTTATAATAAACTGCAAGAAGCAAAATTCTACCATATGTCTGAAAAGAAGAAGAACTAAAAATGCTTGGTCAACAGCATCAGTGACACCTTAAGCTCACATGTCCCAAATTTTATAATTCTTCCAGCTTTCAGTTAGATTCCACTTCCTCCTAAAAGATACCCAATATCCCTCCCCCCCCTTGCTAAAAGGAAACTTTTTATATAGTTAACATACAAAGCATGTTATGCTACCTCTTGAAGCTTTTTATGACTCTGTGAGAACAGTCTCTTCCTCCAGATTCTGTTTCCCACAATGCCTTGCTACATAATTATTCCTTGAATGTGAGAATAAGGCTGTCTGTATAATGAGAGTTTCATCTCCAAAGACTTCCAATACCCTGCAGGCCAGTAATAGTTGATGAGTAAAAACCCTTTTTAATTTTTTCTTCTTATTTATATCATAAAGATACTTAAAACATTAAAATGATCATAAAGATGAAATAAAAATGAGCCTATAATCCTACTACCCTAAACCAACAAATGTTTTCATTTCTTTTCCTTATAGTCAGTCCTATTCATCCATCTCTTTACATAGCTGTATTCAGGAGGCACAAAGAAATAGAACTCTAAATAGAAGACAAGTGACTGCCTAGTTCACACGTTTTTTACCCTTCCCAATGCAATGACATATTGGGTAATCTCTTAAGACTGATTTTTGTTTTCTACAATATAAGTGCCATCAATGTAAAGCTTCTATGTTATTTATATAGTGCAGATACCACCATAAGGAAATACCGGTGTATCTTTCACCATAATTTCCACTCCTGAGCCCAGCCCTAGAAGAAACTGTCTCTTTTGAAGGGAGCTTGGTTTTGTCATGAGGAGGAAGAAAAGGAAAAGTATATGCTAAATCTTCAACTCCTCTGGGGAACCTCTGTAGAATGAGGCAAACTGTCAGTGTCACCATATCATGATCCATCAAGACACCATTAACAAAACCTAAAAACATGGGATTTTTAATCTCATTCTTGAATTTACCTTATAATCATTTTGTTCCATTTAACTTATCCATTTGTTTTTATTTTATCACATGTTCTTCCTGTTTATGTAGTCTGAGTTGAACACTTTCTGAAACAGTGTAGACTATATGCACACATAATGAATTTTTTCTTTATCCATACCATCCAATAGGCACTAGGAAGTCTCACTAGAGTTGATAGACAAACTAGATGGACATTAAACCCATTCGGCTTACTTAAGGTCTCAGTAAGTCTGAAAATTGGTTTTCAGAGCTACTTTCTTACTGAGATTAAAAAAAAAAAATACCCAAACACATTGCAATGTTATTAAATTTCAGAGTAATGACTTCTTGCCTATTTGCTATTTTAACAGCTAATATATTACTAGGTTTTCAAGCTATAATATTTTAGAATTTTGTGTTCATTTTCTCAACCACTGCCACATGCACACATAATTTATACTCTTATATTTTTTAAAGGGTTTATTATTTTATGTGCCATAGTTATTGACCTGAATCAAAATTTTCTTACCTGATTCAACAGACTATAGTGGAAATAAAATGTGACTATTTATGAATGTTAAACCACTGATATATTTCATATGAAATCTGCCAACCCTACTATACTATGAATAATATTATGTATTTTTTCTAAGAGTCTGATAATACCTGCCTCAATAGAAACATTCTCTGGAAAATTGTCAAAATAAAAGAAGTGACCTTAAATAATATTTTCAGATATAAATTTAGACACTTGCTAGCACATTTCTTTTCAATTCTAATACTGTCTCAATATGCAAGAAACGCTCAATAGTTCAATAGTTGTTTTTGTGAGTTGTGTCTTCATTAAAGTGCAAAACATTATACGTCTGGACTGCTGCTCAAACTATTCCTAAGGGAGAAATTCTGGTGACAAATGAAAGGGATACATTTTTAAGCTGAAAAAGTTGCTTGCTGCTGATAAAGAATTTATATCAGAACGTTCCAATAGAGCAGAAGCAAGTAACATGAAAAGAAAATTAACATTCACTGAGAAACAGCTACCATGGTGCAAAACAAAGATTGCAAAGCCAAAACTCAATGATAATCAAACTTCTCTACCAAAAATGAGGCACACGTAGTGCTTATAGTTCTAATTAGCTAATACTATGTAAAAACTACCCCCAAATTTGGCGACTTAAGCAGCAATCAGTAGGTGCTATCTCTTATGGTTTCTGTGCATCAGGAATTTTGGAGCATCTCAGTCAGGAGGTTCTGGCTGTAGATATTGGATGAAGTCACATCATGGCTGAGAGACTAGGATCATCCTGAAGACTCCTTTATGTCCATGTCTGAAATCTGAGCTGAGAAGACTTGAACAATTGGGCATATCTCTCTCTGGCTCTTTAAGATATTCCCATATGTCCTCTTCAGCCTGGTAGCTTTAAGGTGGCCATACTTCTCACACGTCAGCTTGAGGTTCCTAAGACATATATCTCAAGAGAGAGAAAAAATCAAGTAAAGCTAAACTTCCTCTAAGATCCTTGTCTTGTAACTCACACCACTCAGTTCTGCCACATTGCTCAAAGTATTTACAAAGGTCTACCCAAATTCAAGTGGAAGAAAGACATCCTTGATCTCTTGATTGCAAAAACTTCAATGTCACACTGTAAAAAAATATATATAGAATAGGTTATGTTATGTATGATGTCACATCTTTGAAGAATCCAAACTTCCATACTTAGCCACATGAATCACTTACAGTCAGAAAAATAATTTGCATTATTGTCTACAAGGGAAAAATAATAATCAGATTTCAATGTTTGCTTCAGGTTATGGAGAAGAACAACCATTTGTTAACATTCCATGACTTGATTGCAGACTCGATCTTAGAAGTATTAACTTGGTTAGAACTATTAATACTATAAAGAGTAAAACTGTAAGATATAAACATCAATTATAATTTAAACACTTCAGTACTTTATCTGACACACCAATGACTTTAACAGAGGCACCATGCTTCCCTTTGAATAATTAGCCCTGGTGATATCTGTGCAGAGATGATTCTTATTTTTCTCTGGGGACATTGGCTTCATTTTGGAATTTTGCTAAAACATCCCTTAAGTAGAAATGAAAATATTTCTTTTCTTTTCTTTTCTTTTCTTCTCTTTCTTTTTTTTTTTTTTTTTTTTTTTTTTTTGTGACAAATTCTCACTCTGTTGCCCAGGCCAGAGTGCCATGACATTAGCCTACTTCACAGCAACCTCAGACTCCAGGGTCCAAGCAATCCTCCTGTCTCATCTTCCTGAGTAGCTGAGACTACAGATGCCCAACACAACACCTGGCTAATTTTTCTAGTTTTTTTTTTTTTTTTTTTTTTTTTTTTTTTTTAATAGAGATGAGGTATCACTTTGCTCAGGCTCAAGGGATCCTCTCACCTTGGCCTCTTCATGGCTAGGATTATAGGTGTGATGTCACCATATTTGGTCAAATTTCAAAACTGAATTGATTCAGGAGATACCAAAATTCATTCACTTGACAAATATTCTACTAGGTATCTACAATGAGCTAAATGCCAGGCACTAGAGACACAGCAATAAGCATAGTGAAACAAAAATCTTTGCTAACATAATTCATATATATTCTAAAACTCAGCCAGTTCTGTTAGCTCTTCTGGACATAGGACAGCAAAGATATTCGTTGGATCAGCTATGAGTAAAGACAACTTAGAATGGAGCCAGGAGAAACTCCTACATTTTCTGCAGATTGGTTTGAAAAGTAGCCTACAAAGGAAACTGAAAAGGAGTTTTCTGGAAATAAGAAAACATGAGGAAGGGTAAGTATCTAGAAAGTCAGGACAAAAGTATATTTCTAGAAGAAGAGAGGGGTTAGTTACGTCAAGTAAACTAAGGACTGAAGACTATGACAAAAATAGCCTGGAAAACTCTACTTTAGGATAATACAAAATAATTTCTGCTGCCTCAGTCTTTAAATGTGGGCAGGTTTAGGGCTAGTCCCTCAATATAACTGGAAGTCCTGTTACACAAATGCTGTGAAACTTTAAATCCTGTTGTCTGTGGATAAGATGCCCTAGGGTAGTGGGTCTTAACTACAGTTTCACCCTATGACAGAGTGACACAGTGAGGTGTGAGGCATTCCTTGAGCTGGTCAGAGGGAGAGGAGGAGTGTGCTAGGACCCGTATACCATCTGGTAATTTTGGATTACCCTCAGAAGCATCCTACACATGGACATGTTCAACACTGTCAGTGAGAAAAGAATTTTCGAACCTCTATTCTGCAGTACATGGCAAGTAGGTAGAGTGGGTAGAACACACCAGAACAACCATATGAGTTAAATAAATGAGAGAGGATTCTTGGCCTTGCCTGGTAAACTAAGAGTTAGTGAGTAGAGAAGCAGGAATAATCACTAAGAGTGTGGCTCTGAGCTCTGACCACTCTCAGATTTCTGGCTATGTGACTTCAGGTAATTATGCTTAACCACTTTGCATCTCAGTCTCACCGTCTGCAGAGTAGAGGTAATAATCACTCTCTCATTAAGCTGCAAAGATTCACTGTGATTGTAGGTACACAGCTCTTTAGCATCATGTTCAACAGCTAAGAAACCATCAATAAAGCTTGTTGTTGCTATTGTGGTTATTCAGTGACTCTTCAGTAACACAATATAAAATATTCTAGCTTGAATCCTCAACCTTCCTGGGACACTAATATTTCTGTGACCTGGCTAACAACACTTAGCTTCTCTGGACCTGGTTTCCTTAACTATAAAATTAAGAAAATTCATCTAGATAAATGGAAGTTAAACCCTCTTCTGAGAATTCTTAGACATTGCAAGGAGCTGAAATGATGGCCAGTCAAGGTGGCAGAGCTGAGAGCCCATCTTTCTCTTCATCTGAGCAGCTCGACTTCTGTTTCATACACCGGGATTTGGCATATCATCATGTTTAACCAAAGACACTGTCACTAAAAATAAAACAGAGTAAGTTTAAAAGCCAGTGGTTAGATTGATGTCTCATTCCTTAAACTTCCACAAGCCTAGGTGACAGGGTGAGAGTCCCTGGAGAATGCAGATAATCAAAACAGCAGCTAATGAGGGTGCAAACTGGTTGATCACTAATTATCAATGTATAAAAGTGAGGTACTCCAGTAAATACCTCACTTTCACTCTGTCTTATTTTCTAAACTTCTTATTATAAGGAATATTTTAGTAACTCCAAAAGCAAAAGATAATCCAAAAAAAATTTGCATGATTAATTCAATACTCTTAAACAAGGAAATTATGGTGGAGGAAGGCATCTCAGGGAGTGCCATCTGATTGAAGATCTTAGAACCAAATATAGTGAGTTGAAAACATTAGCTCTGCCTCGTCTGAGTGCTTTTAACTCTAGGAAAGTATCTAATCTTCCAGAGTGTAAGTGTCCTCATCTGTGAAGTAGAAGAGATTATAGGAGTTCACAAATTTGCACTGAAGAGTCACTGCTCTACACAGTCTTTAATTCATACACTAAGTATTTATGAAGAACTAAATATATGCCAGGCATAGTATGGTATGAAAGTATAATGGTGAACAACAATGTCTACAGTAATAAAACAATCAGCAAACAAATGTATACCTGCAAACATCAGTAGTCTATAAGATGTCACATGGAAACATCTGCCAAATTTAGCATCTGAAAAATTGGAGACACTTAATAAGTGCTAATCTTCTTTCTTGACCTTTCTTTTTTCATAGCACAATTAAATTCTATTTAGTGGAAGTGAAATAGAGCCAGAATTCATTCCTTTGTGAATTTCCCCTGCCCTCCTCTTACCCTTTCTCCCAAGCCTGTTCCTGGTTCTCTTATGTTTCAAAGTCTGTGAAATTGGTTTAGAAAGCCAGAGAGAAGAACTTGGAAAACTAAATCTATACCATAAAGATTTAGGATTTGGGGAGAGAAAGCAAACAGGAAGAAGAGCTGGGCCAGGAAAGAACCAGAGTTGGCATGTGAATGGTGTTGGACAGCTCCTAGGCACGAAAATATCAGGGAAATATTGCTGAGGGCAATGAATTGGCTTGTGTGACTCTGACTAGATTTCCTTTTAAGGAACATTGAGCAGCTGAGCTGTAACTCCTGAATGCAACTCTGGGTGCGGCAAACCATCCTAGGGCCTCAGAATGTAATAGGAGCTCACCATAGCAAGCTCCTGGTTGTCTTAAAAGTTAGAAACAGGGTGTTATAAAGGAGAAAAACCAGTGGAGTCAGATATGTATCCAAAACACATTTCTGAAAACTTTTTCTAAATAAAAAAAACTGATGCATTTAAAATTAAGTCATAGAATAAAAAGTACCTATACATGGAATATGTTCACTTTTCTCCTCCAAACCTTCAGCCATCTATCCTACTAGCAACCTATGATCTGACCCTGGACATAACCCTATGAAACACACCTGCAAATCTACCTTCTGCCCACATTCTTCTCCAGAATGGGGGGGTCATCCCCAATGTGTCTGGAGGACATTTGCTGCCTTGGTGATGATCTCTGAGGAAGTGAGAAAAACCAGCTCAGAAGTACTCAGTCCTACTATGAAACTAATTTATGGCTTTCACAAGAAAGCTATAACCCAGTTACAACCTAAGAATAGGGGGAAGGGAGAGAGGAAGATGAGGGAGGGGGAAGATGGGCAGAGGGAGGCAGTTCTTCATTACAAATAAATTGGTCTTATGTACAAAATGATTACTTCTCTTTATCAGCATTAATGCAGCATCTGTATCTCTTAGCTCTTCGCAATACCAGCCACAAAAAAGGGGGTGGAATAGAAATTTGTTAACTGTCCCCATCATTCCCAAATTTTACTTTTCTCTCTTTTCTACAATCTCCTCAATAACACCAGAATGTGGGAGAAAATATACTTTCCAAAAAGATTCCATATTTACATAATCCCATAGAAAAATGGTAAAAATCTTAGTTGACCAAAAAAGGATATTCCAATGTCCAATAAACATGTGAAAAACTGCTCAGCCTTCTTAGTCATCAGGGAAACACAAAATCTCAATGATATACCAAGCATGCACCCATTAGTTAAATTTTAAAAAACACACACAAAATAATACCAAGTGTTGGCAAAGATGAGGAAAAGTGAAAATTATATGGACAATTTAGAGAATGGAAATTGGTAGAACTACTCTGGGAAACTGGTAGACATTTTTGTGCCAAAGCCGAATTTGCGTAGAGTAAATGACCAGAAGTTCCATTTTTAGATAAATATACCCAACAGAAATGAGTATAAAAGAGTATTCGTAACAGTATTGTTTGCAACACTCCAAATCAGAAACAACCCAAATGCCACCAAAAAGAACAGATAAATAAATTGGAGCTATAATATTCATGTAGTGGGATCGCATAAATAAATGGGAATGACTAAGGCAAGAGAATCACTGAAGCCCAAGAGTTGGAGGTTGCTGTGAGCTATGACGCCACAGCACTCTACCCAAGGTGACAAAGTAAGACTCTGTCTCAAAAAACAATAAAAAAAAAAGGAAAGAAATGGGAATGAATAAATTACAGCTGCATACAAAAATCTGGATGGATAGCGCTGACATAGCACTGAATAGGAACAGCTAGTCAAATCAGAGCCTTCTGTTCTTCACCTTTACACAGAGCTCCCACATAGGCAAAACTAATCTTCAATGATAGAAGTCATGGCGGCAATGACATTTATAGAGGGAGATGATTAGGAACTCAAGGAAAGCATGAGAAAGGCTTCTGGAATGATGCCACTTCCTATAAATTAATTGACCTATAAATAGTAGCCCTCCCTCATCTGCAGTTGCATTTTCCCTGGTTTCAGTTAACTCAGGTCAACCACTGTCCAAAAATAGAGGAATACAGCACAGTAAGATATTTTAAGTATAGCATAGTAAGATCTTGAGAAAGAGAGAGAGGGAGACCACATTCATGTGACTTCAATTACACTACAGGCAATCCCCCAGTTACAGACAAGTATGTTTCGAAGACCATCTTTAGGTCAGATTTGTGTGTAACTTGGATCCCAGATGAACAGTACATGTACAGCAATAATAATAACAATACCCTAATGGCTCATGGGTGGTAATAGTAATAATAATACCTTTGTACTGTAATAAGTTACAGAAACTATTGTGCTCTTTTAATTCAAACAAATAAAACATCACAAAAAAAAAACGCATACAAAAAGTTGAAGGAGGCAAAATTTCAAGAAAGACCATTAGAGATGAGCACTCACCTAATCTTGCTTATAGGAGGGGGTGTTTCTGCAGTGGGGAGGTAGGCGAATATTGATGATGACGGAGATGGTGCTGGAGAGGTTGCAGTGGGCGCTGCAGAATCAGGACTTGATTCTGTTGCTGGGAGAGGGGAGCTCACTACTGAAGTTGGTTTCTTGACAAAGGTGTCTAGGGTGGTAGGTACAGGCTTTCTCTTTTCTCCATCATGCCTGGCCTTGCTGCAGCTGACGTCCCCCCTAACCGCATTGTGAACCTCTGTAAACTGCTCTCAAGCTTAGCAAACCCTGGTCAGGGAGACACAGGGTCCAGCTCATCCTTTGCCCTGAACCTTCCTGGCTGTGTGTCTCTCTCAGCTGCTTCTCTATCTATGAGAAGGGTCGCTGGCATAAAGATGCCAGCAAACCTCTTAGGCCACGTGGGTTTGTCCCCTGTATGGAAGAAACTAGTTTCCAAATTATTGATGTATTTGCTTATAAATGATTCTTGTGGGGAGCCTTGGGAGTCCAGCAATAAGTATGGAATGCTATAAGTCATCCATAACTGGGAATTACCGGTATATAGTTATAATTGTTCTACTTTATTATTTTTTTAATTTATTTTTATTGTTAAATGATAGCTGTGTACATTAGTGCAATCAAGGGGTACAACGTGCAGGTTTCATATACAATCTGAAATATTCTCATCAAACTGTTCAACGTAGCCTTCATGGCATTTTCTTAGTTACTGTATGCTAGCATTTGTATTCTGCCTTTAGTAAGTTTCGCCTGTACCCATTCTAAGATGCACCGTAGATGTGGCCCCACCCATTACCCTCCCTCCACCAAAACCTTCCCCCTCCCTTCCCCTTCCTTGGCCCTTTCCCCATAGTCTTGTGCTATAGTTGGGTTATACCCTTCACGTATTATTGGTTTTTTGTTAATCTCTTACCATGCCTATATATCACATACACAT
>CAUYPK010139038.1:0-12889 GCA_963574355.1 Loris lydekkerianus
TTTTGGATTTATTGATCTGTTGTATAATTCTTTTGTTTTCAATTTCATTTAATTCTGCTCTGATTTTGGTTATTTCTTTTCTTCTGGTGGGTTTGTGGTTGGAATGTTCTTCCTTCTCCAGTTGCTTGAGATGTCCCATTAAGTTATTAACTTCCTCTCTTTCCATTTTCTTGAGGAAGGCTTGCAGTGCTTAAATTTCTCTCTTAGGACTGCGTTTGCAGTAGCCCAGAGGTTCTGATAATTCATGTTTTCATTGTTGTTTTATTCCAAAAATTTGGTGATTTCCTTCTTATCTCGTCTATAACCCATCTATCCTTCAGCATAAGGTTTAGCTTCCATGTTTTTATATGGGTATACAGATTCCTGTTGTTATTGAGTTCAACTTTTATTCCAGCCTTTCGAGAATCCAGCGGACATTTTTAATCCTTTTGCAACTGTGGAAGTTGGAATTTGATCAAAATTTTCTGGGTGGGTTTACTTTTGTGGTGGAGGATTACGCTGGTCTTTACAGAGGATAGGTCTGAGAATATCCTGGAGAGCTGGTTTAGTTATGGCAAATTTCTTCAACATGTGAATGTCATTAAAGTATTTAATTTCTCCATCATAAATAAAACTCAAGATTAGCTGGGTACAGGATCCTGGGTTGAAAGTTATTTTGTTTTAGGAGATTAAAAGTCGATGACCATCCTCTTCTAGCTTGAAAGGTTTCAGGAGAGAGAGGTGCAGTTATTCTAATATTCTTCCCCTTGTAGGTGATGGTTTTCTTTTGTCTGGCTGCTTTCAGAATTTTCTCCTTCATGTTAACTTTGGTGAAATTGATTATGATGTGTCTGGGTGATATCTTATTTGGGTTGAGTTGTGCTGGAGTTCTGAAACTGCTATCTGAATTTCAGAATCTCTTGGCATGTCTGGAAAGTTCTCCTTCATAATCTCATGGAGAAGAGACTCTGCCTTGTGAAGCCACTTTGTCGCTTTCAGGGCTCCCTATAAGACGAATGTTGGTTTTCTTATTATCTCAGAGCTTTGAGAGAGTGATCTATTTTTGCCCTCCATTTCTCTTCCTCTTTGCGAGTTTGGGAGTGTTCGAAAGCTTTGTCTTCAATGTCAGAAATCCTTTCTTCTGCTTGCTCCATTCTGTTATTGAGGGATTCTACTGTGTTTCTCAGACCTTTGAGGGCTGCAACTTCATGTCTCAATGTGTCAAAATCTTTGGTCATTTGGTCTTTAAATTTGTTGAATTCTTGAGATATTTTTTGGGTTACTGCTTGGAGTTCTAATTTGATCTTATTTGCTATCCAGATTCTGAATTCGATTTCTGACATCTCAGCTATTTGTTTGTGCATGGCATCTTGTGCTGTGTCTGCCCCACTGACCCATGGGGGAGTTGATCTACTCTGATTATTCATATTGCCAGACTTTTTCTGTTGATTTCACCTCATGATTGTTTTTCACTGTTGCCTCTGGCCGTCCTCAGAGTTGGGGAGGTGTCTCTCTAAGATTAGACCCCAGAAGGATCACTCTATTGTTGCTGGATCTTTGTAGTGAGTGACCCTGTATAGTTCCTCTGGGGCTGCCCCAGCCAGGGAGTTTTGGTTGTGGAAGCAGCTCCAGAGTGTGTCACACCCAGATCCAGCAAGAGGGTGGGGGGTGGTGCACATGGTTGTGGGAGTGCCTGGTGCCCAGTGACTTTGGCACAGAGGGCCCAAGGCTCCAGCAGTCACTGGCCAGGAGAAGGGCTCTGTGCAGAGGCAGGGAGGGCTTCTGAGGGCACGCAGCTACCAGAGTCCGTGGACAGATGAGCAGGCCGGTGTGGAGATAGGAAGGGTATAGAAGGGAGGACGCGGGGTTGTGCAGTTCCTGCAGTTCCTGGTCAGGGCGTGTGGAGGCCCAGCAGGTGTGGGGTCACAGGTCGGGGCACAGCTCTTACCAAGATCTGGGTGGGCGCCAATCGCGGTTCAGGGCAGCTCTTAACCTGCAGACAGTCGTCCTACACTCAGAACTGGCCCAGGATATCCCTCACTTCATAGGAGTTGAGTGCTTTATCCTCCAGTAGATCTCAGAAATTTCAGAAGTTATAGAGACAGAAGTGGGTTGATCCAAGGGTGAAGTTCAGCAGTGTGCATGGTGCTAGCCTCAGCTCCGGCGTCCGGCAGCTCTGCTCCAGTCTCACCCTCCCAGGAGCACCTCATCAGCTGTGAGAACAGCGCACAAGCTTCCTACTTGATTACTGTACTTCCTTAGAAGTTGGCAAAAGGAAGTACCTCGGAAGATGGCTGATTGGTAGCAACCCTTGGCAGAGGTTCCTATGCTCAGCCAGTAGTGGTGTTGACCCTTGGTTTGGGCTGTGTCTGGTGGGACAGGGTGCAGCATCCCCAGCTCTGACGGCACCCACAGCAGGAGAGTGGTTGCCTCGTGTGGACTACGTTTGGCAGACAGAGCTGATCCCCAGCCCCTGCTAGGTCTGTCTACCACATTCATTTTCATTCATTTCAACTGTATCGATAGAAAATCTTATTTACTCTTTCACAAAATGAAAAACAGGAAGGAAATTGAGGACACAAAGCAAATAGCTGTCAAACCATTTTTATGATGGTTATCCCTCTCTACTATGCTTATTTGGTACAAGGCATGTAGAACCACATATTAATACTTAATGAGAGTGTGATGCTCTGTGATATTTTCTAGTCTATTTTATTCATGTTTTTAAAAAGCTGCTGCAACCTTTAAACTGATTTCACGACCCAGTGATGAAAGGATCATTCATACCCTCAGTTTGAAAACTGATCCACCATGACATAACTCTGTGATGGCAGATGAACACAAACGTTTATTTTTGACAGAACTGTGAAGCTCAGGACGGGGGAGACACAGGGCTATTTTTAACAGGAAGCTCTGGATGAAGTCCATCCAGAAGTACCAAAACTGGCTAAAGGATCTCAAACATTCTTCAGTCTTGGATAAATTAAAGAAAGGTTAATAAGAACTGCATATACATATATATGTATACATATACATATATACACATATATATACATGTATACACACACACACACACACACACACACACACACACACACACATATATATATATACATACACACACATATACATATACCTAATGTCTATGAGGGGTTAGAGGAGTTAAGAATTGCTTCTGCTCAGTGCCCGTAGGTAAATGTTTATGGCACTGGTCACATACACCTGGGATGGCAGGTTCGAACCGGGACCAGGCCTGCTAAACACCAATGACAACTACAACAATAAATAGCTGGGCATTGTGGCAGGCACCTGTAGTCCCAGCTACTTGGGAGGCTGAGGCAAGAGAATTGCTTAAGCCCAAGAGTTAGACATTGCTGTGAGCTGTGATGCCATAGCACTCTACCAAGGGCAACATAGTGAGACTCGGTCTCAAAAAAAAAAAAAAAAATCAGCTTTAGTTCAAAATAAGCACTGGAAAAAAAAAAAAAAACAGACAAGAAAGAAACCCCATACTTTTCACAGATATTACACCAAAAGAAAAACGGAAAAATTGAACTTTGTGAAAATTAACACATTTTGTGCATCAAAAGACAGTTAACAAAAAGGCAACCCACAGAATGGTAGAAAATATTTGCAAATACACATCTGATAGGGATTAATATGCAGAAAACACAGGGAAATCCTAAGACTTAAGAACACATAACCCATTTCAAAAATGAGGAACAGACTAGATAAACATTTCCCCAAAGAATATATAAAAATGGCCAATGAACACATGAAAAGATGCTCAACATCACTAATCGTTAGGGAAACACTAATCAAAACTACAACACAGGCCTGGTGTAGTGACTGAGGCCTGTAATCCTAGCTCTCTGAGAGGCCAAGGCAGGTTAGCTTGAACTCAGGAGTTCAAGACTACCCTAGGCAAGAGCTAGACTCCATCTCTACTAAAAAATAGAAAAATTAGCTGGGTGTTATGGTGGGTACCTATAGTCCCAGCTACTAGGGAGGCTGAGGCAGAAGGATCACTTGAGCCCAGGAGTTTGAGATTGCTGTGAACTAGGCTGACACTCCAGCACAAAAAGAAAAAAAAAAAACAAAACACAAAACAAACTACAATGTGATACCACTTCAGACCCATTAGGATAATTTTTTTTAAAAAAGTGTCGGTAAGGATGTGAAGCAATTGGAACCGTTGTGCTCTGTTGGTAGGGATGTAAAATTCTTCAGTTACAATGAAAACAGCATGGCAGCACCTCAAAACTTAAAAACAGAACCACCCTATAATGCAGCAATTCCATTTCAGGGTATATACACAAAAGAAGAAGAAAAGATATTTGTGCACCCACAGTCTCAGCAGCATTACTCACAATAACCAAAATGTGTGAACAATCCAATGTCTACAGATAAATGAGTAAACAAAATATGGTACATATATACAATGGAACATTACTTAGCCTTAAAAAGGAAGAAAAATCTGACACACATTACAAGATGGATGAATGATATCGTTAGAATTGAAACAAACCAGTCACAAAAAGACAAAAATACTGTATGAGTCCACTTAACATGAGGTATGTAGAATCAAATTCATAGAGACAAAATAAAATGGTGATTGCCAGGCGCTGTGAGAAGGGAGGATAAAGCGTTATTTAATGAGTAAAAAGTTTCAGTTTGGGAAGATGAAAAAGTTCGGGAAATGGTGGCGATGGATGGTAACACATTATTAATGTACTTAATGCCACTGATACACTTAAAAAATGATTAAGATGGCAAATTTTGTTATGTATAGAACTCACTATTAAAAAGTTACTATGCGTGGCTCAGCATCCTTAGCACAGTAGTTATGGTGCCAGCCACATACACCGAGGGTGGTAGGCCAGCTAAACAACGACAGCTGCAACGAAAAATAGCCAGGCATTGTGGTGGGCACCTGTAGTTCCAGCTACTTGGGAGACACCACAGCACTCTATGTAGGGCAATAAAGTGAGACTCTGTCTCTAAAAAAAAAAAAAAAAAAAAATCCAAACAGAAGAAGTGAGAAGTTTGGGGTCACTGAGTGAGCAAGAGTGAAAGCTGAGCCTAGAACATAGGTCTACTGTACTTATTTGTTGATCTCAAATAATCACTTCCATCTCCTTTGACACCCTGTGGGTATGATGAAGGAAATGAGTTTGGCTGACTTTAGCTGGAGAACCACTCTGCCCACAGCATTTGGTGAAGAGGTCAGCACAAGCCAGAGGCTGCCAGAGGGCTCTGTTCTTGGCTCAATCTGGCTCAACATTTTTACTAACAACAAAGAAAGTATGTTGATCAAACTTCCCTTGACAGCAACAGGAAAAATATGGTAACATTCTGGACTCCAGAATTAGAATTCAAAAGGATTCTGAAAATCTTAATTGACAGAACCAATAAGACAAAGATGAAATGCAAAAGAACTAAAGGTAAAGTCTTGTATTTGGACTCAAAAACCAATTAGAGGGTTCCAGTTACATAAGCTGGAAGAAACTTCAAAGTAAAACTAAAGATATGAAGGGATGGCTGAGTGCAGTGGCTCAAACCTGTAAATTCTAGCACTCTGGGAAGCCCAGGAGGAAGGATCACTTGAGGTGAGGAGTTCAAGACCAGCCTAAGCAAGAACAAGACCCCATCTCTATTAAAAATAAAAACAAAATTAGCTGGTCATGTGGTGAGCACCTGTAGTCCCACCTACTTGGGAGGCTAAGGCAGAAGGATTGCTTGAGCCCAGCAGTTTGAGGTGGCTGTGAGCTGGGCTGACACCATAGCACTCTAGCTTGGGCAACAGACAGAGAGACTCTGTCTCAAAATCAATCAATCTGCTACTCCTCCATAAAAACAACAACACTGATAAGATTTAAAAAATGAATTTTTTCAGAACTCTGGAAATACTCCTTGGATTGTTTGAGAAAAACACCTAAATCTCAGTAAGGACAGGGACCTGTAAGGCAGTCCTGAAAACCAAGAGCTTACAACCTCAGTAGCTATAGAAACTAGCAGCCCCTGGAGGAAGCAGAGCAAGCTGGGAGCTCCTCAATAGTTCCCCAGAGCAACGTCCCTATTTGGCCTGTTTGGCAGCTCCCTGGAAACTTGTACCCACAAGGTTTATGTTTAATTGACCTGGCTCAGAGCTGCTCATTGTGAACAGCTTTTTCCCCAGGGTGTTTGTCAAAACCAATCAGTGACAACTGTTTAACACTGTTGCTCCAGAGGCGGCAATAACAGCTAGAGTAAACAGTTAACTGACCAAAAAGAGGAAAAGCTGGGTCTTTAGAAGGCCACGTGAATGTGCACAACAGTGCAGGAGCCCAGCTCTCTCATCCTGCTGCCCATGAAGTTTTATGCAAGGAGGAAGTAAAGGCTGAGGCCAACTGTCAACTGCTGGCCATGGTGTGCTCAAACACACTCGCACACAAAACCCCTTGACAAAGACTGGGAGGCTTACTGGTTCAAGGCATTTAGGGTAATCTCTCGTCTTCAGCTGACTGCTAAGACCAAACCAGTAGCACCTTGGTCCCCACTTTCTTCCTGCTCTGAACATAGGTGTGGTACCAGGAGCTATGGCAGCCACCTCATACCTTCAGGGTGAAGGCCAAGAGAAACTCAGGTATGAAATGCAGAGCACGGCCAAGCTGCTAAGCTACAGTAGGCTGCCACTTAACCTCCAGATTTATTATCAGGTAAAGAAATAACTTCTTTAAGCATTATTATCCGAATTTTCTTTTTTTTTTTTCTTTCCTGGGACAGAGCCTCAAGCTGTCACCCTGGGTAGAGTGCTGTGGCATCACAGCTCACAGCAACCTCCAACTCCTGTGCTCAAGCGATTCTCCTGCCTCTGCCTCCCAAGTAGCTGGGACTATACAGGTGCCCGCCACAATACCCAGCTATTTTTTGGTTGTAGCCGTCATTGGCGGGCCCGGGCTGGATTCGAACTCACCAGCTTAGGTGTATGTGGCTGGCGCCTTAGCCCCTTGAGCCACAGGTGCCGAGCTGCCAAAAGCATTCTTTTTTTTTTTTTTTTTTTGCAGTTTTTGGCCAGAGGTGGCAGGCACCTCTGGCATATGGGGCCGGCACCCTACTCCGTTGAGCCACAGGCGTGGCCCAACCAAAAGCATTCTTTTTTTTTTTTTTTTTAAATAAATGATGATTTTCATTTTTTAACTTTATTTTTATTTATTTATTTGCAGTTTTTGGCCATGGCAGGTTTGAACCTGCCACCTCTGGTATATGGGGTCAGTGCCCTATTTCTTGAGCCACAGGCGCCGCCCACCAAAAGCATTCTTAACTAACCTGGCAAGTACCTTAATCAGAGGCAAAGAAATACAAAAAGACTTCTGCTAGGAAAGCTGGGACAGCCTCTTAATCTTTCTTCCTGGATAAGACTGAAGCAGCATCCAGGCCCTGAAAGCTGCTGCAGGCACCTCAAAACCCTAAGGGGGCATGAGCCTGCATGCAACAGGAGGCCAGAGACAGAGGAAGAGTCATCGATAACCAATGTCACGAAGCTCCTTTGCTGGCTATGCCTGAAGGGAGATTTATCTCGGACCTAACATGAGCCTGCCTCTATCCATCTATTCATCCATCTATCAATCTTCCTTTCCCTTCCTTTTCTTCCTTCCTCTTTTTTTTTTTTTTTTTAAAAGAGATAGGATCTTGCTCTGTTTCCAGGCTAGAATGTAGTGGCCAGATCATAGCTCACTACAGCCTTAAATTTCTGGCTCAGGTCATCCTCCTGCCTCCCTTGTTGGGATAATAGGCATGAGCCACCATGCCTAGCCTCTATCATTCTTTTTTGCTTAAGCCAGTTTGGCTTTCTGACATTTGTAATTAAAAAAGTCCTAACTAGGGCGGCGCTTGTGGCTTAGAAGAGTAGGGCACCAGCCCCACATTCAAACCCAACCCTAGCCAAAAAATGCAAAAAAAAAAAGTCCTAACTAATACAAATAAGCTGTTATTTCTTCAGTGGCCAGTGAACTAACTCTAAATCTCAGTATATCCTCATAGTTCAGCCACTGTGACCAACACTGAGAGAAAGGCTACAGCAAAGAAAAGTGGGCACTGCTCACCTTCTTTTTGTTTCTGTTCAAGTTTAATCTTCTTTGCCAGTAATTTCTTCTCTTTTAACTTCTGGCTACAAATGTAAAACATATACATTGATTTCTTAACTGCTTTATTGTATATTTTAGAAAATAAATACCTACTTATGGTATCTTTAAAAACTTTTTAATAACACAAACATTACAATAACAAAATAAAAAAAAACTTTCTCCTGATTCTGCCCCTCCAACATTGTTAACATTTGCAAGCTGCTTTCATTATGAATCAAGATCAAATCCTGGGGAAGTCCTGAGGTGATTAAATAAAGCAATTTCAGAAATATCGGAGATGCCGATATTTCTGAGTATCTTTTTCATTACAAGGTATTTAGGAACTATTTTTAGAATTCTGCTCAGCTCTCTAAACATAGTGAGACCATTTACTTATTTAAAACACATACATATACATATGTACACATACACGGAGACTATACAACAAGGTAGTCACTTAGGAAGGTCGAGGACTCTAAGTGAAGGAACAAGCTAAGTGGGAAGTTTGGTTACAGCACTTTGTTAGACCTGTCATTTAATAATAGAGAAGTGAAAGAGACACAGAAATTAATGTGATCATGAAAGTCCTGAGTTCTCAGATTTGGAAGATCTGTTGCAAACTGGAAGGTAATAAGGGAACTTGTTCTCTGCTAAGGTACTAAAAGCAAAGTCATTCTTCTACTAGGCTGGCCCATCAAACTTGTTAACACCCACAATCTCTACGGGTCACACAGATGAGCTTTGGCCTGCAAGAACCCAGTTCATTCATCAACCACCCACTGTCCTATTCCCTGCCCTAAATCCTAGTGCAGTTATGGGAGGCCATGATCTCTTACCGCTTTTTCCGCCGCTTTGCAGTCTGCTCCTCTGCAGCAATTTTATTCTTTTCCAGTCTTTTCTGGAACTCTGCGTCCAATTTTTGCTGTAAAACACCCATATCATTAAGAAACATTCTGATCTAGGTGGACTTTAGAAGGTTTCATTTGGGCTAGGTATGAGGGCTCTAGAAGTCACATCATTGGGGGCACTACAGGAACCACCCAGATCCCCAAGGTCACTCGAGGCAGGTACTCAGAGTATGGCTAATAGAAAGTAATTCTTCCAGTTCACTGAGATATCACTCACTTACAATAAAATATAAAAGAGAAATGTGAGGGAGGAAACACAAAGGATTCCTTGAGGGCAGAGATAGTTCTGATTGTTTGGCCAAGGCCTGGGACACTGACGTATGTAGATCATCACATGGAATGATGAGAAGGCCAGAACTGCATAATTTTCAAGCCCTAACCCTAGTTGTAGTTACAAAATAACATGCACCATCCACAGGCAATACCTTCTACTAAATACACACACACACACACACACACACACACACACACACACACACATATGTATTGTATTATTTCTTCTCAGAAGTTCTGTTTCCAGGCCTGTTTCCTCATCTATAAAATGGGATAAATGATAACTCCTCTCTCCCAGAGGAATAATGAAGCAAGATAATTTATAGAAATGGGCCTGTAAACTACAAAGACATCTACTGCTACAGAGTGTCATTTCTCATTTCGTATAGTGATAGCCATAAAAAGTCAATGGGGTAAAAAAAGCAGGAGCCGGCAAAAGAAGGCGTACCTCCACATGGGCTACACTGCCAAGGCTGTGTGGATCGAATTAGAGAGGCACAGAAACCAAACATCAGAATCCCTTTCTTAAAGAACAAAAAATATCCCTTCAAGAAGAAAATCAAGCCTTAATTAGAAGACAACTAGAAAGCAAATGAATTAAATCCAAAAGCACTTGGTTTGATCAGAAACTAAGCCATAAATGCCTTATTGTACTTAAGAAGCTGAATTCAGCAGTAAATGAACAAAACAAGGATAAACAGAGAGCCCCAGTTGGCTGCTGCCATCTGGCAGAGGCAAGGTCTCAAGCAGGAGTAATCCACCAGCAGTGACAATTCCTTATCAGTCACTGGAAAAGGATGAGGGTGCCTTGCCTCTCCACATTTAAATGTCTGTCAAGGTTTGTGAAACAATTTTCTGTATTTTCTCTGGATGGTGAGTCAACATATAAAAATTTAACTAATTTATGGTGCTTGTGACAACAACCTGCTCAATTTCCTCCCCTCTAAAGTAGTTTAAAAAAAAAAAGAAGTGTTTCTGGGCGGCACCTGTGGCTCAGTGGGTAAGGCGCTAGCCCCATATACCAAGGGTGGTGGGTTCAAACCCAGTCCCGGCCAAACGGCAACAAAAAAATAGTGGAGCATTGTGGCAGGCACCCGTCGTCCCAGCTACTCGGGAGGCTGAGGCAAGACAATCACCTAAGCCCAAAAGCTGGAGGTTGCTGTGAGCTGTGACACCTCAGCACTCTGCCGAGGGTGACAAAGTGACGCTCTGTTTCTAAAAAAAAATAAATAAATAAATAAAAATAAAGTGTTTCTGATGGTTTCTATACACAGAGCATTATTTCTGACAGTGGCAAACCCACTACGGTGACACAGTTGTGTCACAAGCCACCTAAAATTTCCCACTAGAATTGAGAACGTTACCACCAGGAGATGGCAGTAGTTAGGAAAAAACAAACATCTAGGCACCAAAAAAGGTTGCAGGACAAGCAAATACTAGGTGAATACTGGCATAGTAATGACCCAGTTTTGGCCAAACCAATAAATGCTTACATATTTTCTTCTGTATCTTGGTGTCTCTTTGGTTTACTATTTTCTCTAATAAAATTTTATTTTGAAAAGCTAAAAGAATTACATCATACATATACCCATAACCTTGATTCAACAATTATCATTTTTTTGCTATACTTTATTACACACCTATCTATGCCTCTATTTATCTATCAATCCATCTTTTTTTTTTCTGTGCATTTCAAAGTTGCAGGCATCAGGACATCCCATTCTTTTTTTTTTTTTTTGTAGAGACAGAGTCTCACTTTGCCACCCTCCGTAGAGTGCCGTGGTGTCACACTGCTCACAGCAACTTCCAACTCCTGGGCTTAGGCAATTCTCTTGCCTCAGCCTCCTGAGTAACTGGGACTACAGGCACCCACCACGATGCCCAGCTATTCTTTTTGTTGTTGCAGTTTGGCCAGGGCCAGGTTTGAACCCACCACCCATGGTATATGGGGCCAGTGCCCTACCCACTGAGCCACAGGTGCCATCCCCTGAATATTTAATTTTTAAAAGCCCTTTTCCCCCTTTATATAGGTAGAAATTCTCTCAAGTCTGATATCCTTTTATCAAAGGCAAATGCTACTGGGCCAAGTGGCTTTCTCACCCTCATAAAAAGACAAATAGGCTGGGCATGGTGGCTCACACCTGTTATTCTAGCACTCTGGGAGGCCAAGGCAGGTGGACTTGCTTGAATTCAGGACTTGGAGACCAGCGTGAGCTGGGATTGTTTTTTTTTCTTTTTCTTCTTTTGTTTTTGAGATAGAGTCTCACTATATCACCCTCGGTAGATTGCCCTGGTGTCCCAGCTCACAGCAACCTCAAACTCCTGGGCTCAAGCAATTCTCTTGCCTCAGCCTCTCAAGTAGCTGGGACTACAGGCACCAGCCACAATGCCCAGCTATTTTTTTTTGTTGTTGTAATTGTCATTCTTGTTTGGCAGGCCCGAGCTGGGTTCAAACACACCAGCTCTGGTGTATGTGGCTGGCGCTCTAGCTGCTAAGCTACAGGCGTGGAGCCGAGGCTCCTGTAATCTTAGGATGCTGAGGCGAGGATTGCTTCAGACTCACAGTTTGAGATTGTATCTGTGAGCTGTGATGCCACAGCACCCTACCAAAGGTGACAGAATGAAACTCTGTCTCAACAAAAGACGACAAACTTCAGGTTTGGTTTTTTTTTGCAGTTTTCTGCTGAGTCTGGGTTTGAACCCGCCACCTCAGGCATATGGGGCTGGCGCCCTATTCCTTTGAGCCACAGGTGCCGCCCAGCTTGGGGTTTTTTCTTAAGATGCAGTGTCATGGTGTCATGGCTTACAGTAACCTCAAACTTGTAGGCTCAAGTGATTTTCTTGCCTCAGCCTCCTACGTAGCTGGGACTACAGGCATGTACTACCACACCTGCCTAGTTTTTCTATTTTTGTTTTGTTTTGTTTTGAGACAGAGTCTCACTATGTTGCCCTTAGTAGAGTGCTGTGGCATCACAGCTCACAGCAACCTCAAATTCTTGGGCTTAAGTGATTCTCTTGCCTCAGCCTCCCAAGTAGCTGGGACTACAGGTGCCCGCCACCATGCTCAGCTATTTTTTTTTTTTTGTCATCATTGTTTAGGAGGCCCAGACTGGGTTCAAACCCGTCAGCCCCATGTATGTGGCCAGTGTTCTAACCGCTGAGCTACAGGCGCCAAGTCTAGTTTTTCTATTTTTAGTAGAGACAAGGTCTTGCTCTTGCTTAAGCTGGTCTCAAACTCCTGAGCTCAAGCCATCCACCTGCTTCAGACTCCCAGAGTGTTAGGACTTCAAGCATGAGCCCCATGCCCTGCCTAGTAAGTGTCATTTTGAAGTATCTGAATCTCTCTTTTTGTAGAGACGGAGTCTCACTTTACCGCACTTGGTAGAGTGCGGTGATGTCACAGGACTCACATGTTGTTGTTTGTTGTTGTTTCTTTTTTTT
Source organism: Loris lydekkerianus (assembly GCA_963574355.1). NCBI lineage: Eukaryota > Metazoa > Chordata > Mammalia > Primates > Lorisidae > Loris > Loris lydekkerianus. Next base: position 12,707 of record CAUYPK010139038.1, read on the forward strand.
TGTAGAGACGGAGTCTCACTTTACCGCACTTGGTAGAGTGCGGTGATGTCACAGGACTCACAGCAACCTCCAGCTCTTGGGCTTCCGCGATTCTCCTGCCTCAGCCTCCCCAGCAGCTGGGACTACAGGCGCCCGCCACAACGCCCGGCTATTTTTTCTTTGCAGTTCTGCCGGGGCTGGGTC
>CAUYPK010139041.1:0-10499 GCA_963574355.1 Loris lydekkerianus
GGAACGTGGATGTGTCTTGGTAATATATGACAGTAACTTCAATCAAAATCTTCAAAATTGGGAATAATTTCTAGGTGTGGTAAAGACGAGTCTGCACCTATTTTCATACAGAAGTAGGCAGGCTGTATGAGAGATGAGAAATGATGGTCATCACATAATTAGAAAAAAAGACTAAGTTAAAATTTTGCCAAATTAAAGAAATTTTTCATTAATATTTCTAATGCATAAGGCCCAACTGTTATGTGAGTGCTTAAAATATCTACAACAAAAGTGGTCAAAACACAAACAAAGTAAAACATAGCATATGAATATTGATAACAATCTTTTTAACTGCTTTTCTACTTGTAATTGCTAACTACTTGGAGATAAGTAATTTGAATTTATTTTTATCTTTCACAATTGTGTTGAAGACATGCTTTAATCATTTAATAAAACTTTCATTTTTGTAATACAAAAAAAAAAATAAATTAAATGAAAGAATATATGTGAAAGAATTTCATAAACTCTAAAGAGCTAAAGAAATAAAAGCTATTGCTGTCATTTATATCTTAATGAGTTACTGGGATAAGGCCTTGCCTCAACTCCCAGGGTTCCTGCTAAGAATCTATGCTACTTGCTGGCTAACGTAGCACTCTTTGATATTAAAATTCAAATAGTATCTGAATTCCTACTTTGCTCAAATACACAATCTTATTAAATCCCCAAAAGTCTAGTGACCAGGGATCATTGCCCAGGGCACAGTTTTGCTCCTGCCCGTTATGCTTTAAAATAAAAATGGCAGCATTTTATACATATTCTTTGCATTTTTCCACTTAATTATTAATCATGGGCAATTTATGACATCTAGACATTTCTTTGCCATGTTAAGATCAACCATTCTTTTTAAAAGGTGCATAGTATTTGACTGTATGACACAGCCTTGTGGATTTAATCAGTCCCCTATTTGTGGGCATTTATGTTGCTTTTAATCGTTAACCATCATAAACAATGCATGTATCCATGTTGATGTGGGTTAATATTTCCATGGTGTAAAAGTGGGATTGTAAATTGTAGGAAATTTATGATCTACATTTTGATAGGCACTGTCAGATTGTCTTCTGAAATGTTGCATCAATTTATTCTACTCTACACTGTGTGAGTGCCTCACATTCTTGCCAAAACAAGATATAATTAATCTTTAAAAAAGATTTGGCAAACTTACAGACAAAATTCAAAATTTTGTTATTTAGTGTTTCTTTAATTGTTAATGAGACTAAGTGTGCTTTCTTTGCTTTTTATTCTTCTATGAATTACTGTTTTATACTTCTCAAACATTTATCTATGGATTGTTTTTCTCTACTGAAATGTAGAACATCTTTAAATATTTTGGATATTAAGATTTATTTGGACCAGACATAGTGGCTCATGCCTGTAATCCTAGCACTCTGGGAGGACAAACTCCAGAGCTCAGGTGGGCTCTGGAGTTTGAGACTAGCCTGAGCCAGAGTGAGACCCCCATCTCTAAAAAAGAAAAAAAAAAATAGCCAGGCACTGTGGTGGGCGCCTGTAGTCCCAGCTACTTGGGAGGCTGAGGCAAGAGAATCGCTTAAGCCCAAGAGTTTGAGGTTGCTGTGAGCTGTGATGCCACAGCACTCTGCAGAGAGTGACAATGTGAGACTCCATCTCAAAAAAAAAAAGAAAAAAAAAAAAAAGATTTGGATTTGTCTTCATCTGTGGTTTGCCTTTCCTTTCTCCCTTACTCCCTACAAGGGGCATTAATCCCTTCCCTGAGAAACATTGTGGGTCATTGAATTTCCTTCTTTGTATGTAGTAGATACAGAATCTTGGCACTGTATTTTTGAGAAGTGTGTACTCTATATAACAGTGTCATGTGAGTACCAAACAGAGCATAAATTTAGAGACGGGTAGTCTGACAATGAGCATTGTTACTGTCATTCACCAACTGGGCGACATCAGGAGAGCTGCTTAACCTCTCAGAGCTTCTGTTCCCTCACTGTAAGATGGGATCAGAATATCTACCTTCTGAATTCTCCATATGTATCCCCAAGGTCTGGAGTTGTTTAGAAGCCTCTCTTCTGGGAGGTCTGGGAGCATACTAAAGGATTTAAGAAGGAAGGATCTTATGGTAGTGAAATTATACAGATTGGGAAGATCTGGGAACTACATACAGGGTCTTTTCTGAATCTGGAAAATTAGGCTTTTAAAAAAAATTGAGATATCTTTAACGTAAACTAAAACTTATGGATTTGAGAGTTAAATTTGATGAATTTTGACAGTAATACACTTACATAGTTTTCACCCAAAATAAACAAATAAAATCTCCATCTCTCTCAGAAAGTTCTGAGCACCCTTTTGTACCTAATTTGTACCCTCACCATCTTTCTATTTCTACCACAATGTTTTAGCTTTCTCTGTATGTAGGATTCATATAAATGGAATCATACAGTACATACTCATTTGTCTGAGTTTACACTGTCCAACTTCTTTCATTTAATAAAATATTTTTGAGATTTATTCATGCTCTTTTATGTGCCAGGAAATTGTTGGTTTTTTTAAAAACCACTGAGTTTCATTGTGTGGCTGTACCACAGTTTGTGTATCTGTTGTCTTTTTGATAGACATTTGGATTATTTTAAGTTTGGTATAAACACTTTCATACAAATCTTTTTTTTTTTTTCAGAATATAAAGGGATACACATTTTAAAAAATATACTTTCTTTTTGTACAGATTGAGTCAAAGTTAAACACATAAGTGTGCCTTTCACCCAGATAGTGTGAACTATACCTACTAGCTGTGAATTTACTCATCTATTGCTCCCCATTCCCATCAGCTTGATTTTTATTGAGATTTACTTCTATATGTTGACTTCAGTGGTGATCGATTAGTTCCAACTAGGTATTGAATACGTGTATGTGTTTCTCCATTCTTGTGATGTTTCCCTTCAGGTTGTCCACAAAGATGCTAGACCATCATTTTCTTATGGCTCAGTAGTGCTCCATTATGTGCACATCATATTTTATTAAATCCATTCATGTATCAGTGGACACTTGGGTTGTTTCCATATTGTTGAGATGATGAGTTGTGCTGCTATAAACATTTGAGAGCCGGTGTCCTTTTCAATAAAATAATCTTTTTTTCCCCCTTTGGTGTATACCCAGCAATGAGATTGCTGAATCGAATGGTAGGTTTATTTTAAGTTCTTCGAGGTATTAATACTTCCATACAATTTTCCATAGAGGTTGCACTAGTTTACAGTCCCACCAATAGTGTGTAAGAGTTCCTTTCTGTCTGAATCCACACCAGCATTTGTTGTTTTGGGACTTTATAATATGAATCACTCTCACTGGAGTTAGGTAACATCTCTTTGTGGTTTTGAATTGCATTTACCTAATGGTTAGACACATTGAATATTTTTCCATGAGTTTGTTGGCTATTAGCATATCATAGAAGTTTTTTTTGTGGATAGGTGTTTTTGTTTCTTTTAGGTAGCAGAGTGGAATTGTTGGATCAAAAAGTAAGGTATGTTTAGTTTTATTAGAAACTGCCAAATAGGTGTCCAAAGTGGTTGTACCATTTTATAGTTCCACCAGCACTACTAAGGAGGCCCAGTTGGTGTTTTAAGCCTTTTTGATGTTCATCCTTATTTGTGGGTATGAAGCGGCAGCTCACTGTGGTTTAGCAAGTTGAAATGTAATGTCTTTGTTTTCAGAGATCAGCTCTCCCTCCGTGTCCATCTACCTTTCTCTTTTCCCATGTGTCCTGTATCTCTAGCAGGATTTGGAATTCTCTGAAGATAGAGCTACTGTCTGATCTATTTCCTTTAAATACTAGACTACACCAGATACAGGTCCAGGAGCATCGTGGATGTTTAATTTCTTATTGGTTGATTTCTTGCTATTAAGAAACATTTCTAGACTGTATTGTGAGGTAGATAGATGAGAAAGGTCTGTTACCACTAAATACTCCCAAACTCTTATACCCATGTTGGTTTCCTTGGAGGCAATTTTCAAATTTCTCAGGAAAGGATTATTCTCTCTCTTTCTCTCTCTCTCATAATTAGATCAGTAGTCAGAGCTTTCTTAGCAGCTGCTGGGTGTGGGTGGCATTTTTCATGTCAAGGTCTGTTTAGCAATAACAAGGTGAAGAGGACAGAACAAGAGATGGGTAGGGCTCCCCTGCTGGTCAGCTTCCTTCCTCTCCCCTAGTTGATCACTTCCTTGCATTTTCCCCTTGACTGTGCTATCTAGTGCCATGAAATGGTCCTTTTTGATTTTTTTTCTCCTCAACCTCAATATATTCTTATTTTTATAAAAGTGAATGGACAAACAAAATTGTCCATAAAGCAATTTTCCTTTCTTCCAAGGACTTGAAGAAAATGGAAATATATCGACAACCTAAAGATTCTCTGAAGATAATTATAGATTGCACAATAACTTTTGTTTTCTAAATGATATGTAAAAAGCAAATCCCTTGAGGCTCTCTTCTTTATTAGAAATCAGAACCCCCCCACCCCCTTTTTTCCTCCATGAATCACGGATGGCCTGGCTCAGTGGACACCATCTTGGGAAGGACTTTCCAGTCAGGCTCTACCAAGACCTGGCGTGGGCATCTCCCACCTTTCCTGGTATGGAGGCCAAGTCCCTAATCTAAAAGGAGCTGGAGGAGCTCAGAGTCCCTCAAAATATAAATAAAAAAATCAGAGACTGAGAAAAAGCCTGAAGGATTTGTGCTAAAGTTATTGTCTGTCTTTACTACCCTTGGGATAAAGCATTATGAAGCATGTTGCAATTACTCAGTGCCTGCTGTTATGTTTTATGCATTCCGTAGATATCAGTTGCTTATCTGTGCAATCTGTGTGCAAACTGTATGCTAGGTGCTGGAGATGGATCTGTGAACCAGACAAACACAGTGCCTAATTTCACAGAGCTCATGGAACAGTTTGGCCATGACCGAAAGAGGAGCCAGCAGCATGTGACACATGAGTGTATGATCAGGGTTGTGTCAGATGCCGGCTAGAGCTTTGAGTCCCTCACTCACTTGGATTCAGGAGAAGCTTCCCAGAGTTCACTGCATCCAACTTGAAGGAGTGAATCACCTTTAATTAGGCAAAGGAGCAAGGGGATAAGTGTATTATTGTCCCAGCTAGAGGACACAAAAGGTTGGAAGGTGCAGAGACAGAGGAGAGGAAGTTACTCTGGAAACTGGGGCTCAGTGTGGCTGGAGTATGGGGCTGAAGGTGTCTGTGGTACTAGGGATGAAGAGAGAAGCCCATCCATGTTGGGTCTTATAAATCATGTTAAGGAGTTTGTCCTTCATCTTAGAACAACAGAAACCTATTGCATGGTTTTAAATGGAGCAATAGCATAATCAGCTTTATTCTTTAGAAAGACCACTCTGGATTGCTTTGTGGAAGTTGGGAAGGGGTATGGCTGGGTGCAGGAAGACCTCCTGCAGAGAATGAGGGCCTAAGTTAGGGGCCACCGATGGGATGGGGAAGGGTGGTGGCTTTGAGAAATGGTAAAGGACTTTAGATTCTTGCCTAACTTCTCAGACAATTCATAAGGATGCAAAATCATTGGCAATCTAAACAATCTCTTTCAGGCCGCCTGTGGTGCCATTTCTGAGCTCTGAATCAGTAATTTCACCTGAGTGAGACCTAATAAAATTACCAAGATGAATTCCAGGGAGGATCTGACTGTGAGATTTTCTTAGTGTGCAGGCAGCATGCTAATTACTGAGCTCCTTCTTCTTGAGCTGCATGATGCTAAAGACCAAAAGAATTTCTTCCTATGAAAAAAAATAAGTGCAAGTGTTTCAAAATAATCAGTTCTCTTACAAGTCTAACATCCATTAGTTCATTCTTCTCTGTAAAAAGGGGGGCAAAAGGACCTCATATAGCCACAGGTGATATTCCTGGATGTTCCTGGTCTATAATATGTCTGCTGCTACTGGGCTCCTCGGATATTTCGTATTTGTTAATACCACCTGTTTTTTATTTTGTTGTTGTTGTTGTTCATTAAGATATGCCTGTCTCCTCACCAAAGATGTTGCATTTTGTTTTCCTTTATGTTTTCCAAAGCTGAAAGGTAGTTGCACAGTTAGAGTCAGTTTGCTTATTATACAGAGGTGAATTAAACTGACCTGGCATGAGTTTCCCTTGAGAACTGGCTTCCCGCAGAAAGGAAAAAGTGACCAAAGATGATGACTTGTCCACCTGTAGCTTAATCAAGAAAGCTGGCAGCCTACAGTGTTGACAGACACCTGGGAGTGGCGCTGAAGGACCTGCCGGAGGAGCTTGTCTGCTGCTGCCAGGCCGTGTCTCCCCTTTCTAGCAGCCGCAGCCACAGGGGAACGGGGCTCCACACGAGGGCCCAGGGCATCCCACTTCCGTCTTTATGACCAGCAATCAGAGTCCCACGTGCCACCCGGAGAGAGCCGGGCTCTTGCGTGCTCTGTGGGGATTATGGCTTCTCTCTCAGCTTGTAAGGAATCCTTAGTTATGGAGGTACGGCTCACTGTTTTTGGCTTGCTAAATTTTTGTCTGACTTAACCATATTGGTTTTCTGGACAGAGTCTCTCACTTGTCCATTTGGGAACAAGCTTCTCTGCTCTTCCTCCCTCCCTGGCGCTTGCCTCCTAGACTTGGGTTCAGACATGTCGCTGTGCTCGCAGCTGTTGCTGTGTTGGCCCCGCGCTTTGCTCACACCCAGGTTTATTCTCTGCGAGGTTTATGTCTGGCTGACATTGAGACTTCTGACTCCTCCTGTGCACCTCATTGCATTTTGTTTCTTTCTTTCTGTGTCTGAGACAGGAGACAATAAAGGCAGAATGTGGAAGAAAGCAGCAGCTTGGACTCTAAGGCAGACATCTGCCTGCCACCCTGGCTTTTGCAAGTCAAATGGAATCCATTTGAACCTTTATTTCTGTGGCAGTAAGATGTTTCCAGTCTCTCTGAAGACTTTTCGTAACGTGGTGAGAAGGGCTATTTTCCTTCGCTGGCTTGGTTTCTCTGTCTCTACTGAATTAGTTCAGCTTGTTGGTGTTGTCTTAGCATCAGCACCACGTGTACATTGTTCTTTCTCCTTATTACATTATTCCACGCTAGAAACCTCCTGGTAGGTTCCTGCTCCCAAGAATATCCGCACAGGGTCAAACAAAGGCCTGACTTCCACTGAGGGTTCAAGTTCTAGGAGGCAATTTACAGGGTATCCCAAAAGTCACCCCTAAAGTTGCCACACATGAGGCAAATGGGAAATTATAGCCAAATGTACCTTTATTTACAAAACATTCATTACAAAATTTTACAAAGAGATGATCAACATGTAGAGAATATTTTATAAATATAGGTAGTTCCTGGGTTACAAAAGAGATTTTGTAAGTTTGTTCTTAAGTTGAATTTGCATGCAAGTTGGAACAGATACATTCAGCTATTACCTGCAATAGCTCCGTTAGTGAATGTGAGTTGTACATCAGTTGAATGTTTGTAACTCGGGGATTTCCTGTATTTAATAAAATTTTGTGATGAATATTTTGTAAATAAAGGTACATTTAGCTACAATTTCCTATTTTTCCTATTATGGTGACTGTAGGGGCGACCTTTGGCATACCCTGTATATTATAATATTGCAAATAACTCAGATCAAGTAAAAAAATCCTAATTTTAAAGTCTGTTTAGCAAAGTATCTCAGGAATGGAAGAAAAAGTATCCAATGTACTCAGCCCTACTATGAAGCTAAATTATAGCTTTCACATGAAGGCTATAACCCAACTATAGCACAAGACTATGGGGAGGGGGCCAAGGAAGGGGAAGGGAGGGGGGAGGTTTATGGGGAGGAAGGGTAATGGGTGGGGCCACATCTATGGTGCATCTTAGAATGGGTACAGGCGATTGCACTAATGTACACAGCTATGATTTAACAATAAAAAAAAAAAAAATCAACTCAGGAAAAAAAAAAAAATGCCATCTCCATTCTAAAGACCTATAGTCAAGAAACACATTAAGCCAGAGACATTTCTAATGAGGGAGGGAGAGAAGGCAAAGAAGAGAATGAGAAACTACCTGCAGACAGCTCACCTGTCCTCCCCCGGCGGGCTCGTTGATACAGGCTACCTACAGTCTTCACCCTGCAGCCCAGCTGCATGAGAGAGACTTCAAAGTCCAAGTTCCACCATAACTAGTTACTGTTCCAGGTTCCCAGTTGTCATTTGTGTATCTGCCCCCACACATGTAAATCAGAAACTCGAGCATTATGACAATCTGGGGAAACACCAAATTTCTTGGGAAAATATGCCTAACCATTTCTCTTTGACTGATAAATCAACTTAGGTGCCTCCTCACATAACATGTGGCAGCAAATCCAGACCCATCGTGCAATTTAGGAGCCAAAATTTTAGTAAAAACCGGATGAGATATAGAGACCTTTATTGTGGTTCTTTGGAAGCTGTATTGATACAAAGTAGGTGGTGTTCAACACTGGTCATGCTTTGGTAATGACATTTATGTATTTATAAAAAATATTTCATGGCTTTTGCAAATGAATAATTATTTTTCTGTCCTGAAAGCACCATTCAAAAATTGTTTCTAAGACTGGGCACTGTGGCTCACACCTGTAATCCTAGCACTCTGGGAGACCAAGGCAGGTAGGTGGATTGCCTGAGCTCAGGAGTTTGAGACCAGCCTCAGCAAGTTAGAGACGCCATCTCTAAAAATAGCCAGGCCTTGTGGCAGGCACCTGTAGTCCCAGCTACTCGGGAGGCTGAAGCAAGAGGATGGCTTGTGCCCAGGAGTTTGAGGTGCTATGAGCTGTGATGCCGTGGCACTCTACCAAGGGTGACAAACTGAGACTCTGTCTCAAAAAAAAAAAAATTGTTTCTGTATGCATATGGCTTACTAAACCCAGTGTTCACATGGCCTGTCTTTTTAATGGGAATACACTGGGATTTTCAAACTGGCCAGATACTGTTAGAATAGAAGCACTACAGACATAATTCAAACTATGATACAAAATTTTTCTGAACAACCATACAACTCATGTGCAAAGAAGTGTCCAAGGCAAAAATATTGAAGCTAGGAGCTTCTCTGTGGACAAATAAGACATTGTTCATAAATAAAACAGAAACTTAAAAAGTTTACCCTAATTGAAAGAGATACCAAAACTCCTTACAAATTTTCTGGACCTCATAATTAACTCATGTTCATCACAGATAAATTGAAAAATTTTTTAAACCTACAAATGTAAAAACAAGTTAATAACTAAATAACTATTAATGTTTTGCTTGTTTAATTTCAGATTTTAAAGATAACAAATGTGTTTTACAAAATATTAAAAGTTTTAGGTAATTTTTCTATTAATATTATAAAATGAATATTAATACCACATCATTAAATTATCTTTGGGAAGTTCATTTTATTGGCTATTTAATACGCTATGCATGTAATAGATTTTGACACTTTCTGGAACTTAGCTTGCTCCCATTTCTTATTAGAGATATTGCAAAAATATCTCTAATGTATATTTTTCTTTGTAGGAATGTATAGTGACATCCTTATGATAGATCCCTAGAAGAGAATTTTTCAAGACAAAATACAGGAAAATTTTAAGGACCTTGACCTACGTACACACTAAACTTGAGAAAGTTTGTATCATTCACATTTTTACCAGCGAGTTTGACTTGACTTCTTGTATTCTTGCCAAGAGTATTGTCTGTTTTCACTCTCGTAAATTGGAGAACACACTATTCCCTCATTTCACTGTGTTTGTTATACAAAACAAAAGGAAAAACTGCAAATATTTAGCAAAGAAATCTTCAAATTTCTGTAGAACTTTAAAATGACTAGAGATGTTAACTTCTCTTTTGCCAAATCAGATATCCCAATTTCTCAACATCATTTCAAATTGCCAAGGTGAACTATTTGGAACTAAGGAAGCTGATTGCCAATGTCCTTCCCCTTGGCATGGTTACTACATTTGAAAATAGCAGCAAAACTATGACACTGCTTTCTTATATTCTCATTATGGGCACAGATGGACAGGTTAAAGCAGAATGTTAAGAAAACCTTATGAGGGGCAGCGCTTGTGGCTCAAAGGGGTAGGGCGCTGGCCGCATATGCTGGAGGTGGTGGGTTCAAATCCAGCCCCAGCCAAAAAAACTGCAAAAAAAGAAAACCCGATGAGGCCTTGGTGCCCATAGCTCAGTGAGTAGGGTGCTGGCCACATACACTGAAGCTGACGGGTTCAAGCCTGGCCTGGGCCTGCTAAGCAACAATGACAACTGCAGCCCACAAATGGCTGGGCGTTGTGGCGGCACCTGTAGTCCCAGCTACTCGGGAGGCTGAGGCAAGAGAATTGCTTCAGCCCAAGAGTTTGAGGTTGCCATGAGCTGTGATGCCACAGCACTCTACCAAGGGTGACAAAGTGAGACTCTGTCTCAAAAAAAAGAGGCCATTTGTTGGTTGTAGCTGTTGTTTGGCTGGCCCAGGCAGGATTTGAACCTTTCA
>CAUYPK010139043.1:0-48062 GCA_963574355.1 Loris lydekkerianus
CAAATATCTATAGCATATTGATTTGTTTACATAATTATACCTCTCTTTATTAAAAAAAAAAAAAAAAAAAAAAAGAAAGAAAAGAAAGACAGACAGACAGACAGACAGAATGAAAGAAAGAAAGAAAGAAAGAAAGAAAGAAAGAAAGAAAGAAAGAAAGAAAGAAAGAAAGAAAGAAAGAAAGAAAGAAAGAAAAAGAAAAAACTTGGACAAGGTCATGCACCTAGCCAAAATGGCACAATAGAAAAAAGATAATGCAGGACTAGTTTGAACACCATTGTAAATTTGAATTTGCACACATTTTAATTGTAAGGAAATTCCTCAACTTTAGTTAAGTGTCTTAAGCATCTTCTGTTCTTTCTGGAAAACATCATCTGTTCTGTCTTTGGTTTATCACAGTGAAGAGTTTTTATTTACTATCAATTGAACTAATGTCCCAACTATGTTTTATTTTAAATTTTAAAAATTAGTATTTTTCAACAATGGACAATTTGGAATCCTTTCTGTTTGACTTGTTTTTCTTCCTTCACATGCCAAGATTCATGCCAAGTTCGCCTCACTAGACAAGGCAATGGAAAAGTGTTGTCAATTCTGTAAATACCTGTGTGGTTCCTGACATGCCATTGAACTATTATACTAAAATGTAAAGATAGAAATATTTTCAGCACCTGGAAAATGCTTGCAAGTTTTAAAATACATGTTTCAAACTAAATCTGTCATTGGTTAAATCATTTCAATAAATGTAATTTTTACATACAAAAGAAAGGCCCTATTCTTCAAAACACACACACACACACACACACACACACACGAACAGACCCATTTTTCATATTTATCATTTAGCTTTAGATCAATTGATTATTGACAGGCTGTTTCTGGTCTGGAAAATATAAATAGAAATATTAATCTCCAGAAGAAAATCATCCTTCAGTCTCATTTCAAGCACAAAGAGACCTTGCCCTTGTATTTCACCAACTGAAAGCAGCTTTTATTGATTTCACATTGCACTGAATTTGTTACAGTTTCTACAGCAGTGGCAGAAACACAATTTGGAGGTACTATTTACTTAAAGATAAAAACTAACTTAAAAATAGGAAAGACGAATATTAGGAAGTGCACTGAGTTTCTAGGCCATCTGATAATTGTGCTAATTGCAATGAGGTTTTTTTTTTTTTTAATTGTGTATTGTTTCTAGGTTTTCAATGAATTGGCTAAGAAGATAAAATATTTATTTGAATATCTAAAAGAAAACGCTTCCATCTTCATACTTAAAGCCAAATTGATTCAGATTCTGATGTGTTCAAAGAAAGCTATATCGCAGCTAAAAGGAATATACACACACACAAACACATACACATAAAAACAGTTAAGTCTTGAACAACTTGAGTTTTAATTGTGCAGGTCCACTTACACATGGATTGTTGTCCAATAAAATTTATACCCAATGTGCCAGCCCTTCTTGTCTCCGCTTCCACCTCCTGTAAATCTACCTGCAAGACCAGCTCTCCCCACCCTCTTCCTCAGCCAACTGAATCAGCTGCAGACAAAGAAAATAAAGACCTTTCTGATGCTCCACTCCCACTTAACTGGTAGTAAATACATTTTCTCTTCCTTACGATTTTCTTAATCACATTTTGTTTCCTGTAGCTTACTTTATACTGAGAATACAGTATATAATACATACAACATCAAAATATGTGGTTTATCAACTACTTATGTTATCAGTAAGGCTTTTGGTCAATAATAGGCTTTAGTAGGTAAGTTTTGGGGGAGTTAAAAGTTATATATGGAGTTTTAGTCTGCAGAACAGTGCCCCTAACAGCCATGTCGTTTAAAGGTCAACTGCGTGTGTGTGGATTTTTATATATGTGTGTGTGTGTGTGTGTGTGTGTGTGTGTGTGTGTGTGTGCGTGCGGCCGCGTGCATTCACTGATTGTGATGTCTAAATCATTCAAAATAATTACCACTCCAATAATCTCATTCACTGTGTGCTACCAAGAATAGGCGAACTGACCTCTGTTAAGTAGAGCACATTATTTGTTTTAGGACTTTGGGGGATGTACAATAGTGCTCCCCTTCCCAGAGATTTCACTTTTTTTTTTTTTTTTTTTGAGACACAGCCTCAAGCTGTCACCCTTGATAGAGTACCATGGCATCACAGTTCACAGCAACCTCAAACTCTTGGGTTTAAGTGATTCTCTTGCCTCAGCCTCCCAAGTAGCTGGGACTACAGGAGCCTGCCACAAGGCCTAGCTATTTTTTGGTTGTAGTTGTCATTGTTGTTTGGCAGACCTGGGCTGGACTTGAACCCTCCAGCTCCGGTGTATGTGGCTGGTGCCCTGGCTGCTGAGCTACGGGCCCTGAGCCAGAGATTTCACTTTCTTAGGTTTCAGTTACCCATGGTCAACAGTGATTAAAAAATATTAAATGGAACATTCTAGAAATAAATAATTACTATGTCATTCACTATCTACCATTCTGGGTATCATGATGATGTCTGCCACTGTTTCTCTCAGTCCTGCCCAGGAGGTTAATCATCCCTCTGTCCAGTGTATACACACTGTATAGACTACCCATTAGCCACTTAGGAGTCATCTTGGCTTTGATATCCAAAAGCAGGCCAGGCACAGTGGCTCACACCTGTAATCTTAAGCACTCTGGGAGGCCAAGGCAGGTGAATAGCTTGAGCTTATGAATTCAATACCAGTCTGAGCAAAGGTGAGATCCCCGTCTCTACTAAAAATAGAAAAACTGAGGCAGAAGGATTTATTGAGCCCAACAGTTGGAGGTTGCTATGAGCTATGATGTCACAGCACTGTACTCATGGAGACAGCTTGAGACCCTGTCTCAAAACAAACAAAGAGAGAGAGAGAGAGAATATAGAGTTAGGTAATGTCCCATACAGGTAAAGGAGGACCACTATATCTAGAAATGCCTAATACACATGTTCTCATTCTGTACTACCTAGAACAGGCCACCTTTAGTTTAATGCTATACGTAGTACAACAGCTGAGAATTGTAGAACTGTAGTATTTTAAAACTATCCCCCATAAAATTGAAATGTAATTCCCAGTTTCAAAGACAAGAAACTTTTCTTCCTACTAGCTTTCACATTACCACTAAATAAAGTGTTTCATACAACAAATCCTCAGGATGAATTTGTGAGCAGGTTTGAAGCACATATGTGCATGGGATTATTATAAAATAACAATATTGTAGGTTTGCATATGCTGCTGTTCTCCAAATCCTTACTTCTTCAGCTTGTAAAAGTGAATAAAGTTCATAATAAAATTTCTGCCCCATACCATGTAAGTTTTCTTGGGGAAAAAAAAGAAAATAGAGTGTGTAGTTCATAAATATGTGCACAAAATCAAAGCAGCTTGAAAGCATGTATAGTTTTTCCAACGTGATTATTTTCCTGACAAAAAAGTAGCAGATGATGTATACAAGTGCCTGTGCCTGTGGTTCAAAATTGAGCCCAACACACCAGACGGGCTTAACTATTAAGCATCTAAATGGAGCATGGGGAAAACCCATCGTGTGTGCGATGCCTGGATGAAGATGGCGTCCTTCCCTTTCACTCGGGGCTGCCGACTGTAAAGACACTCAGCGGGGATTAATTGACCTCACACAGAGTGGAAAACTGCACATTACCAAGGGTTTAAGGTACATTTTTAAAGAAGAAAAAAGTGCTCGCTTACTTAGCTACAAATATTTAGGTTTCCAAATTTGTGCTAAGTTGTGGACGTGGTCATTAGGTAGTAGCCTCAGAAGGAATGCTCCTTTATTTCCCCCAAACTAGCCTCAAAAGTCAAAAAAGTGAAATATTGGAAAGCATTACAGGGTCAGTGAATGACGGATCCATTGTGATGCCTCACTGTCCTCAATAGGCACCTTGTTGGAATCTGTTATGCTCATGAAACTTCTCCAATTGAAAAAAAAATGATGTTTCAGAAATTCCATTACTCTTCATTTTTAATTGATCTCCGGTTGGCAGAGATTCCTTTATTGTTCCTGGTTCTCCCAATCTGCTTTCTAGGAATGAAAGATTGACCAAAACTTAAAATCCCTACTAGAGGAGAGGCTTGATAAAATAAACCTTAAATTTAAAGATTTAGTGGGAAAAACCTGGAGAAACTCCAGAGGTATTTGGGTTGTATTCCTGGCTCAACCACCTAATGTACCTTAAGTTACCATGAAGTAAGTTTTGGAAAAGATTTTTATCACCAATCTCCTGAGATTGTTGTGATGATTACATTATATGATGTATTTAAATAGCCAAACTCACCCCATCATCTCCTTAAAAATGAAATTTTAATAATAGTATATTTGGCTTACTATATTAAACATAATTGTGCTTGCAACCATCACTGTGGAAGACTTTTTATATTTATTACCTAGACACCAGGTTGAAATCTTGTGAGAGGTTTTACAGGATAAAACTTTCTGAGTTAGAATTTTAACTAAACCTCTTATAAGATGTGTGACCTTGGACACATCACTTAAGCTCTACATAGCTTAGTTTCCTCAACTACAAAAGTTAGGTACTGTGACTGTTTAATGGACCTGTTGTAAGAAGTAAATAAGTTGATTGTGTAAAGCACTTCAAGCAGCTGCTGGCATAGGAAGTACTACCTACGTGTTAGCTATTATTATGACATCTTGAATAAGTCAACTCACAAACACTTTCAATTCGAATACAGGAACACTGTTCTTGCCCTGAAGATGTGTTTCAGAAACAAAAATGTTATGCTAATTACATTATTTGACCCCAACCTGAAGTATTTTAGCTTCTTACACAGCAATAGTTCTTCTTTTTTTTTTTTTTTCCTGCCCATAATGATGGTTAATTTCTTCTGGACAATTGTAGGCAAGATTTAATGATTCTAGCAGAAACTAAGGTTTCATACTAGTTCAACAATTTAGGTGGCCACTGGAGTACATTAAAATTTTGCGATGATGGCTGCCAAAAAGAAAGGAAAGGACAGGATTGGAAATGAGAAGGCCATACAGTATGAAGAAGGAAGGGCGTAGTTCCTTTTACATAGAGAGAAACCCATAGGCCTGCAGTAATTTTTAAAAATCCTCTATTTTCCCGTCCCTTTTCTAACTTAGGGCTTATCCTCCAGTGGAGACTACTTTCTTTATAATAGTCATTAAAGAGTTTTCTTTGGGTGTTTTCTTTCTCCCATCCTTCCTTCCTTTTATCCTTTCGCTCGTCCATCCATCCTCCCTCTCCTCCTCCCTTTCTTCCTTCTGTAAAACACTAACAAGAGCCCACTTTGCACCAGGCACTCCATTAGGCGTTGCGGATACAGCAGGAAATAAAACACAATGTTTGTCCTTCCAAGTCTAGTAGAAGTGACTGGCGTGTAATCAGATCGTAATAGTAAATTAGTGTAAAGATAATCACAGATGGAAGCAAAGTGAGGACATGGCCGCTGGGAAGCTTTGGAAGAAGAGCTGGGGAAGGCTTTCAGAAAGAAGAATTGATTGAGTTTTTGTCAAGAGTAGGAGTAAACAGCTAGAAGAGCAGGAGAAAAGAGCAGGTCATCCATAAAGAAGCAGCCTGAGAAACATGGTTTGCCAAGGCCGTGAGACCTGTGCAGGGCCCTGAGAATCAGCCCTATGTTGCTGGAGTATTAAAGAACGTAAAGAGGAGTCAGGGAGATCAGAGAGTAGAGAGAATTGGCTAGTCACCCCGGATCGCTCCAGTTTAGACTCTATGTAATCTGTACATGATTTTAGGCAACTAGTCAGCTTTAACACATTCCTCATAGTATGATGTAGAAGCAGAAACAATAAGTAATATTTATTAATGTGCACATTTCCCATATACACCCCTATGTTGATTTTCTGGCTGGAAAATTCACTAGATAAATAATGACTGAAATGTAATTTATGCTAGATTATCTTGGGCACTGGACATAGGGGCGAAAAGGACAGGCCTCCAGGAGCTTGCAATCTAGCAGGGGAAATGAAACACCAACAGTTATTATTCAACAGCCCAAGATGAAAATATTCATTTTCATTTTAAAATAACAAACAAATCTTAATTTAATCTATAAAGATTAGTAATTATTATGAACTAAGTTCCTTCCTGAGCCTTTAGTAATAAATTGTATTGTTAAGAGGGTAAGTTCACTCATTTCTTCAAGCAACACATATTTACTGAGCACACATTATGGTCCAGAATATTGGATTAGCTGAGTTTCTTGGATTGGATCAGCCAGCAAAATATACAAAGAAAAACTTTCAACTCCCTTTCTCCCTTTCATCCCTGCAAAGCCTAGCAGTAGGAAAACAATCACTGATCCCTTTCTTACCACAGAGATTTCCTGAGTCTTTCTTTTTTCATTATTATTATTATTATTTAATTACATCATAGCTGTGTACATTGATATGATCATGGGGCATCATACACTAGCTTCATAGACCGTTTGACACATTTTCATCACACTGGTTGACATGGCCTTCCTGGTGCTTTTTTAGTTATTGTGCTAAGACATTTGCATTCTACATTTACTAAGTTTCACATATACCCTCGTACGATGCATGCGGTGCAACCTGAGTCTTTCTAAGGACACATTTGAATATCAGGGAAAGAATGAACTAGAAAGCATTCTTTCTATGCAGCAGGCTGGCCATATTCTGGATTCTTTCCCTGAACTTAAAGCTACAGATGTTTGCATTTTTAAAAAATGTTCCATTTAAACTATCTAAATATAAAAACAGTATATATGAATGTCTGTCTAAACATTGGTAGTTCAATGGTATTTTTAGAGAAATACATAAACTCACTGTAGTATTGTTAATGGATGCAGAAGTCATGAAGCCACCATAAGAAATGTAATGCCAACCACAAGTTATCTAATATTTCAAAAATAACAACATCCAGTAATGTTGGGTAACAATTTTAGTGTAGATTGAACACAGTCTTGCAATTTTCATAGGGGAGGAAAAGTATGCACATTTTGTGATTTTTCTTTTTTGACACATTAATTGCTCTTCCACACACAAGAACAAAAGCAGCAGCATGCCATATTTATTCAATGCAGGGTGAGCCACAGGGGTTGTGGAACATTCTTTCTCCAACACTAGCCAAATTATCTCAGTGCCCAACTTGTAAGAGGCTGCAATAATACTCGATCATTTCAGAGTGCCGGTTGGGTTATGCATCATTTTAACAGCACGATGGCAGATTGCGATCATCTTCATGTTATAGGAATCTAGAGATAAGTGGCAGGCATGGTGAGTCATTTTCATACATTCTTATTCTGCATGGAAACCTTAAAGAGATAGTCAAGAATTGTTTGCTTCTGGCATGGAATGCTCATTAACTCCAAGAACAGTAGTCTTGTCTATACCTTTAAGGTCAATGGTAAAGTAATCATGGCTTTTGGTGTTCACCTTGGAGGAGAAAAACAAGGTAAGGTGTATATAGTAATTAAAATTGAGAATGCATTATCTAGCTTCTAGATTAGAAGCTTCATCAGGGCAGGAATAATGTTAACTGCATTTATTGATGCATATCCAGTGCCTAGCACCATACCAACAACCTATGGGCGTTTCACAAGTATTGGCTTCGTGAGTGATTCATGAATGAATCAACGATGTATGTATTATGAATGTTCCATGTTTGTATTAGTTTTAGCGATGAGCATACAAAATATTCCCTGTCAATCTAAGATGCTGGATATTTGGCCACTAAACTACATCTTTAAAAATAAGATTTTAAAACTTGCCGTCATAGTGTATTTGTATGCACTGAACAGCTACTGCTTAACTACTTGAATAAAAAAGACATTCAGCATGTTTATGCCAATTCAACCGCCATCAACATCCGAATACCCACAAAAAATCATCATCAGAGATAATCAGTCCTTTTGGTAAAGGCACAAAGCAGTTTGGAAAAACTTAATTGAAAACTGGACACAACTGGATGATGATTGATGATGAATATGATGGTGATGAATTAATTTATTTCTTAATGAGCAGGCTCAGATCCTTCATTTCCTCTAAGAGATTAGCATATTTAAATACAATATGTTATGTTTCTCTATATGATTTAATCTTTTAAGCACTATGCCTAGTTCAAAGACTATTTTAATAAAAGGGAAAAGAGACAAAAATAATTCTGTGTGTAACTAAAGCATGGACTTTAGGAAAAAGGTATGTCTCTAAAATATGTTCTGTCATACAGATGTCCTACTCAGACCCTACCCATCAGTATGTCAGGAAATTCAAACCAAAATCATCTATCACTGAGAATGGGCTCCTCTCCTCCTTGGAATGTCACAAAAGTATGGTCTAGTGTCCCTAAAATAATGCCTTATATTTTCTATCAAATTAAAATTGTTTTATTTTTTTCTGTTCATCTCCTCCTACTGTAGGACTTTCTCTTCTTTCACGGATTTAATTTCTTTTAGGTTTAATTAGTTTCCTTTCTTTTCAGTGTTGTTCTGAGGTATCTTAGGAGCAGAGATGAGGGATATGATTTAAAATCAGCATGACACAGGGGTTAGTAAAGGATATCAGAGAATAAAAAAGTCACTCACTGGAATAGGATTCAAGTCCATTTTTAGGCTCAAAGCAGTCAAGCTGGAGTCTGTTGATATTTATTTCTCTATCATGTGAGTTGTAAGTATAGCTCTGAGTTGAATTGTTCCCCTCATTCAATTACAAGCACTTTATAGGGAGAGGCCTAGTCTTTCATTTCATTTCCACTCCCTATCATACTTGATAAACTCCTCTGTCGAAAGTGGGCTCAGAATGAACACCATTCCCTAACCATTAAGAATGGTACCTGTATTACGCAGAAGCCACAGAAACTCAAGTTATCAACAGATCTTCCAAGTCTGGACAGGAAAGAATATTGAAATAGAACTTTCCCCGGGGATCTCATCAACTCACCTGGGGCATCAAGAGACCACCCTGGGCAATGTGAATTAACTCTTATTTAATGGAATTTTTGACCAACCAGAACTCCTGTTGACTTACCATTCAAGATAGCAAGGTTTTTATTGTAATAGTGGCATTCATAACAAGACAAGTTAGCCCATATTGTCAGCGCCATAAATAATTGGGTCCCAGAAGGACTGGCAGAGAGCTTTGGTGATATATAGCTACCAAGTACACTGACAAATTGTGATCAGGCTGCCTTTGTTCCAAAAGCAGCCCGTCTCAATATAAACTCAGAATGGCAGGGGAATTGTGCAGCAGAAAGCGGTCTGATAAATGAAGCTCCCATCTGTCACAGGGAGTAGCACCCCAGGACAGAGGTCACTGGATAATAATAATGAAAGCAATAATGTGAATAATGACATCATGGTAATAACAGGTGAACTAAGCTGTAAAGAAAACAAGCGATGCCCATTGTCAATCCATAGAGCTGCAGGGGGACTTTGACTGCCATCCCAGAGGAGGGGCAAATCAAACTCAAACTTCCATTGTTCTTCCAAGGGGGTGGAATTAGTCATGGGATTTCCTGTCCCATTGTCGTTTGTGTGACACATAGCAGCTGGGTAACAGACCCATCTGTCAAAAGTCACTGATAAAATGCTTAAACTAATATGGGGAGGTGCAGGGAGAAAATGCCCCAGTTCCTAGTAATAAGAATAACATGAGATGCACCTTCCTCCAAAGTTCATACCTGGTGGTCGGCTCAACAACAGCCTCCTGAAGATGTCCATGTCGAAATCCTCAGGACTGTGACTGTGTCACCTTTCGTGGTAAAAAGGACTTTGCAGATGTGCATAAATTAAAGATTTTGAGATGAGGAGGTTGTTATGGATTACTCAGGTGTGCTCAATAACACAAAGGTCCTTAAAAGAGAGGCAGGGGGATATTTGATTAGAGAACAGAAGGGGATGTAGAGATCAAAGATTGGACTCATGCTACCATAAACCAAGGACTGTCAGTAACAGCTGGAAGTTGAAAAGACAGGAAAGATCTTCTCTAAAGCCTACAGGAGGGTACAGCCATGCCGGCTGGTTGGTTTCTGCCCCGTAAGACTTAGGCTGTCCTTCTAACCTCCAGAACTGTAAGAGAAATAAATTTGTGTTTTAGTCCACTAGTCTTGATAAGGCAACATTAGGCAACTGGTGCACACCAATGCAGTGTCCTTAACCATGACAGAGCACACAGGCTGCTCCTGCTTTAAGAGACAAAAGTCATTTCCTTCACATTTTTGAAATTAATAGCCCACAGGGTAATAAACAATATCCTCACGAAGAGACAAGGAGAGTGATGAGAGCCTGATGGATCTTGTTGCTTTTTAGTTCTATGAAACTGAGGGATTTGAGATACCTTCTTGGGAGTGTGAAGTGTTAAAACATCACATAACACTACCCAATGAATTAAGGAGAGAAGCCGTCTTCCCCACCAATAAAACAAAACAAAACAAAACAAACAAAAACAGAGAGAGAGAAACTTTCTACTCTTTCCAGGTTTAGCTTATTGAAAATCAGAGAAATTTTAAGTCAAGCAAACGAATTGGGGCCACAACAAATCACTACAGCCCGTGGGCCACATGAGGTAGTGTGATTGTATTTATTTCCATTTTGTTTTTTTTTACTTCAAAATAAGATATGTGCAGTGTGCCTAGGAATTTGCTCATAGTTTTTTGTTTTTAAACTATAGTCCAGCCTTCCAATAGTCTGAGGGACAGTGAACTGGCCCCCTGTTTAAAAATTTTGAGGACCCCTGCCTAGGGTTTCCCTCTGAGATGAAAGTCCACTCAATTATAAGTTACTTAACAGCTGGAGTGTTTCTGAAAACCTGTGTCTCCTACAACGTGGAGCTTTTCTCCCTGATCCCTGATTGTAAGAAGAGTATAATTGAATGCAGCTTGACAAGAGTCTCCTACTATGTTGCGATGTTGCGCACAAATGCACCCTCTGCCACCACTGGGGTAGTCATTGCCATTTAAAAATTTTTTTTTTCAAAATTAAAAATATTTAATGAGATGTTTACGTCACACCCATTTGGGGAAACTAAGCTTTTATTTTAAGTATGAATAATACAGCTGCTTGGGTTTAAAAAACCCCCTCATTTCAATGTGAATACAGCACAGCTGCCTTGATGAGCGATGACAGAAGGGTGGCAATGCCATTGGTCCAAAGTTCCAATATGTAATGATAACTCATCACCAATGGCTGCTGTTTAAAAAAAAAAAAAAGCCAGTTATCCACCATTTCATTGGTTGGTAAAGGTGTCAGTCAACTGAGGCTTATATATAAGCTGGGCAAAGCCAAGCAAGTGTTGAATGCGAAGTGTTGAATATATATGTGGATGTAATTAGTTCTTTTAAAAGCTCAGTGGTCATCCATCCTCACATGGCTTTGTAAGAATCGGCTTAGTTAGCATCAGCTGCACAAGTTACTCTTGCGTGATGTAAAACTCCCATCATCTGACATTTTGTTCTAAAAACTATTTTCAAAATGTCAGCAAGTCTCCAGACTTCAACTCAGTGGTTAAGGCCTACTCAAAATCTGCTACTAGCAACCACTTCATGTTTTTTTTTTTTCATCCTCAGTGAATATTCATACAGGAAGGAGTTCACTGTTAAAGATACCAAAAGAATTGGGAAAAGGCCAGAAAACTCCACAATAGTATATGAGATGCCAATTTCCAGATCCAGAAAACATCACACACGAAGGTAGATTGGACTGAATTAAACCATAATAAAGGAGATAAAATTTAGGCATTCCAACAAATGGTGCTAAAGCATAGAAAATGCATTGATGATCCTCCTTACTGCTAATTGTGAATTCTAGGTAAAGGCAAACACCATTAGAAAAATCCATCAATGGGGTTTCTGTGCAGACATTAACCAGCAAACCATTTTACAGCTGTCATCTCAGTTACACAAGTCCATAGTCATATCTAAGCTTCATTGTGGTCATCTGTAAATAAAAGTTAATTCCCATGTCTGTAAGCACAATGAAACTGCATACATGTGGACTGCCCTGATGAGCAATTTGAGACAAGTTGGTGCAGATAACATTTACAAATGACACCATGCAAATGCATACTCCCGCAATGCTTTATTGGGAATAGTTTCCAGACTTCTGCCATGTGATTACTAAAGCTCACACTTCATATCACATATTATAGAAGCAGAAAGCAGGTATTGAGGCTACTCTCAGACTCAACTTTTCTGAAGATGCTTCAGGACCCCCATAAGTTGGTCCTCCTCCTCTGCAGGAATGAAACACTCCTCAGATTGGCCAGATTAAAAATATGGATGAATGTTGAGAGCTAATCACACAGAAAGTGGCAGGATATTGAATAAAGTAGAGCAACAGCACTCAAGATGGTGGGTGATGAGTCTTAACGACTTGGAAAGCACAAATGTGGAAAAGAAGAGCCGTTATCTTAACAGAATGAGGATGTACAGATACAGACAGGTCTAGCCTCTGGGCAGAAGGGACAGCTTATGAGCAAGGTGGCAGAGTCCTTCCCCCAAAAAGGCTCTAACAAGTTTAGAATGCAACCCTAAAACAAACAACAAATGTCCCCAGCATGGAGAATATCTCATATGAACACACGTACATGTACACACACGCATAAGCATGGAATTTTTAGTTTTTTAATATGAACTCTACTCATGGACTTCAGATGTGCTAAGAAGATGTGCAGATGTAAGAAACTGCAGGCAACATTAATACTGCATCAGTTTTACCCCCAGAGTTTGCCACTTCATGAAGATATTTTAATGACTTGTCATTGATAATGATTACACACAAGTGACTACTCCTCATTAAAAACTTGGCACTAATACACAAATAATTATTGACACAATTAAGCTTTGACGCTGTGCCCATCAAATTCCTTTTGTCCTTGCTATGTATCAGTCCCATATTAATTCTTTTTTAAAAATAGAAAATTATCTGTTTTAATCAGAGCTAAAGTCCCTAAAGTTTGTTCACAGTGTAAATATAAAGAAATGCTGAGTTACTAAAAATAGGCAGTACTCTATTATTAGAATCATAAAGGGGAAATGAAAAAGCAATGTTCAGACATTGAAGGACATCTAATGCAATAAAAAAAGAATAATTCAGCATGAGAATCCCCAAATGAGAGAAATCTGTCATTGGCAATGACTACAATGAAATGTGGAGATGGTTATTTAAACAATCTATATGTTTATACCAACATATAATTGAATATATTATCCACAACTTGTTTAATTTCATTCCCAACTTCTTTAAGTTGACAAAGTTATATTTTTGCTAATATAGTTGGTTTCATAATTACCTTGGTCAGTATGAATATTTAACAAATATTCAAATGCTGTCAAAGAATGATAGCCATTTTTCACTCTAAAATTAAAAAAAAAAAAAAAAAGGTCCAGAAAATGTTAAAGCCCTATGCCATCATTCCTATCATGAAAGATAATACTATCTACTCTTTTCCAAATATAGTTTAGATCACATCTGCTACAAGAGAGCTTGAAATATTACCATTGAAATGTCTGGATAATTAGCAATTAATTTTTATTGACTAATATACAATAAAAATAGAGCTGTGTGTGCATGAAGCAAATCGCAGTGTGTGGTTCCCTTCCCTCCTAATCACATTTCCACATGGGTAATATCTGGTTGTTACAACTTTCAAAGACAGTCTGAATCAACTGAATGAGAAAATATACAAACCACGCTACATAGAAACTGAAGGGGTAGAAAGTACACAGAATGGACATTCGGATGTAAATACTCAGGAGAGTATTTCTGCAAAGTTCTATATCCCAGCCATGCTCCAGGCCCTCTGCAGTTCACCTGGTTTTAATGGTAAGCACAGGATACAGCCTACACAATAATTTTAAGTGTTTTTCATTAGTCTTTATGAAGCCTAGTTGATAATAAGTATTATAACAAGAATTCCCATGGTCCAAATACATATCTTTTCATCTGGTGTCACTTAGGGCCTCAGCAAACTGCTTCCTAAAGAATCAGAAAACAGAATCCAGGATAGTCATTCCGATGATATCCTACATCAGATTCTACACAATGGGATGTATTTTACTACAAATCTTTAATAGTCTTCAACTAAATATAATTTATCATTTTATGAGTCTCAGAGGGAAAATCTGATGTTTTATTAATAAGAAATAATTAGTCACAGCTTTTAAGAACTTAAAAAAATTGCAAGCTACGTAAGGGAGCCCTGGTTGAGGGGCAGGTACTAGCTGAGGTGTAAAGAAGGTGAATAACAATTACCACTTAATGGTAATCAGTGTCACAAACCAGTGTGGGGAAGGGGAGAGAACCAGAGTGGAATTGGTGGGGAATGAGGAAAACACAGCATGAGAGAAGACATAGAAACAAAAGATGGGATTGGAGGTCTGATTGAGCTGATGGCTGCAGCCATCACCAAAGCACAAAATCAGCTTTCTTTTATAGTATCTGTACCAGGTTGTCTGGGGGAAGAAGCATGAACAATAGGGGGAAATAGCATAAACAAAAGACATACTTTTGGTCTTATAGTACAATTGGAAAATGTAAATCATTTGAATAAAGACAAACCATCTTGTTAATGGTTTCTACTCAGCCTCCTTAACATATGACAAGGGGTAAGAAGGAAAGATCACAAGGATCTCTGCATAGTTAACAAAATAAAGGAAGAACTATGTGACTTAGTGGTTTCTACTCAACTTTGTTAGCATATGACAAAGAGAAATAAGAGAGAGATCACAGGTTCTCTGCATAGTTAACTAGACAAAGAAAGAGCTACGTGACTTTTGGCAGGAGGAGCATGAAGAAAGGAGTATGGCTGCTTTGGGAACCAAGGAGAAGTAGTTGGGGGTTCATTCCCTGAATGTTCCCCAGGCTGTGGGGGCCCAGGCACCTCACAGCCCGCTCTCCACAAATCAGATCCTTGATCAAAAGGTAACTCTGCAGTGGAACTCAAATTGTGTTCAGATACGAATTTCACCACTTTTTTGCTAAGTGACTTTAGGCAAAACCCTTGACCTCTACATAAGGAAGTCTCATTATCTTTGTAAAAGTAAGAGTAAAATCCTTTTCACAATGCTAGTGTTAGAATGAAATGTAAAAATCTATGTTTAAATGATCATCATTTCTCTCCCCAACCAATAACAGTAACATAGAACCAAGCATCATGAAGGCCAATACTCAGATCTGAAGTCACTGCAACACTTTGTTTTGACTTTTCAGTCTTATTTACAGTTCCCTAGTCCCAGATCTTTTTTTTTTTTTTTTTTGTATTTATATCTTCTGGTATATTTTCATTTCATCATTAAATCTTTTTTGAATTATGGAAGTAATAAATTATACATATGTAAATTGTATAGAAGATTGCAATAAAATTTTCTGTATGACAAACACATAATCATTAGTTAATGATTGACTTTTTTCAGAGAAAAGCTTTTCATTATAATAATATATACATTGGAAAGGCTCCTAGAATTTATTTTACTAAGATCATTACAAGTAAACGAGACAGGGCTTATGTTCCAAGGTTTATGAATTTGTTTTAAGTTCAGTATTTTATGTCCTAAACTCTTTTTGACATTTGGTTTTATGCCCCAAATGTGAATCTATGTTATCATACAATTTGAGGAAATAAAACAAAGATTGTCACACACACACACAATGTATTCCATAAACCCTTCTCAAAAAATAAAAATGAGATAGTATAATTATCCATTTTAATTCTCATTTCCTTCCCCTACATATCAATGGAGGAAATGTTGACACTTAAGTTCAAGGAAGACTGCATAAAGCAAAAGTGTTAAATGGAAAAGAAATGTGCAGGGTCATTGAAATTAGGTCATTGAAATGCAGTTCTTCAACTGGATCTGTGTCTTAACTCCTACTTACCTGATGTCACTTTATGACTATAGCAAGGGTGACCAAGAAAGTCATACCTGCATCTTTTCACTGAATGGACCTTGACAGACCACCCCTGCCCTACCTCCTTTAGAAAGAAGAATACAAAAGGAGTGATTGCAACCAGACATTACATTAGTGTGTACACTAGCAACTTAATGTATTCAAACCACACTCACATACAACATCTCATCAGTTTCCTTCAGCAACCATATAAGATTAGTGACATAATTGTCATAACCATACCTATTTAATAGATGAAAAAACTGAGGCTAGGTAAAGTTCAAAGTCTTGTCCAAGATGAGATTTTTTAAGTGACAGACCAGATTAAGAATTTAACACATGGTTCTACTCTTATTTTTAGGCTCTTTAGGCTCTTATAACCAACTATATTTAAACAAATGTCACTCATTTCTGCAAGGTTGTTGAATTCTCTGTCCATTGTTCTACTTTGGGGTCCCTCATGGGCTTCGTTAAACTTGGGGTCCTTTCTTTTTTTTGATAGAGTTTCACTATGTTGCCCTCAGTAGAGTGCTATGGCATCACAGCTCACAGCAACCTCAAACTCTTGGGCTTAAGCGACTCTCTTACCTTAGCCTTCCAAGTAACTGGGACAACAGGTGTCCACCACAATGCCTGGCTAGTTTTTTGTTGTAGTTGTCATTGTTGATTACCAGGCCTTAGCTGGGTTCAATCCCACCAGTCCTGGTGTATGTGGCTGGCACCCTAACCACTGATCTACGGGTGCCAAGCCATCTGGGTCCATTTTTAAAATATTCATGAATTTTTTTTATTATATTTTAACTGCTGTATCTTGCTCTTAAAAAGAAAGATATGCCATTTTATCAGCAGCTAGATTCTTCTTTGATTCTTTTTTAGGTAAACACTTGTTTGATTCTTTTCTAAAAAGATTCCAACACTTGTTTGATCGTCTTCTTTGAAAGCAAACGTTAGCGATTTGAACAGACAGTAATGAGGCAATGTCTCTGTGGCTTCCCTGTGCCTACCTTTCAAGCAACATCGACTAAATCACTTCATAATCTGACTCTTGAACTAGTTATGCCAGAATTGATAATATAGATATTTTAAGCTGTTAATATAGACATATTTTTATTTTCTTGACTCTCACCCTTAGAAAAATGGATTAGATGAATTTTCTGGTCAGTTTTCTACCCCATCAAGAAAGCAACGACATCGAATTTTGAAATCTGAGAATGGCTGATTGGTCTTTAATGAAAGATTCTAATTTATACCAGTTTCTCTGAAAACACATGACTAGCTTCTGTTAATAGCCTAAATGATCACAGTTCCAGCAATTAAAGTTAACAAGCCAGTAGCCAGTATAGCTTACATCAAGAAACAAATATATATTACTCACAACTATAAATCTGGACTCAGAAAGGAAAAGGGATGGAATTAATACAAGCTCCAATTCCTCCTCATTTTCCCTGCTTATGATAAGTTCTAAGCTACATTAAGGTCACTAGTAAAGTTATACAGAAAACTCATGGCTGAAGCCAACTCCCAGGCAATATCAATAATGGAACATCTGAGACACATGGGGAGATTCCTGAATTTAGTACCTGCCCATATTTTATTTCTTTGCTGATATTCCCCACGTTTGGCACATGAGAGCTGGAAAAGGGTTCATTCACATCTTTTGAAAAATACAGATTTTTTTATTTCATAAACTCACCTTTTTTATATCAACTAACACTGATCTACTTAGTTTGCTGATGTAAAATTTATCTTTAAATGTATTTAAGTTTTAAAAAAGCGAGTTTGTTTTAGCAAAAATACTAAGTAATGTTGGGGTAAGAGAAAAGAGATCAAGGTTAGTAAAATAGAGATCAGTGTTAGTGACTGAATTGCCTTCACCTGCCAAATTCATATATTGAAGCCCTATCCCTGAATGAGATGTATTTGGATATGGAGCTTTTGGGAGGTAATGAGGGTTAGATGAGGTCATGTGGATAGAACCCTTGGATCAGATTAGTGGCCTTACCAAAAGAGGGAGAGAGCCTCATAGGCTCAGGGAGAAAGCAACCATCTGCAAGCCAGGAAGAGGGTCCTCCCCAGGCAGCCAATCTGTCATACCTTGAGCATGGACTTACCAGCTTCCAGAACGATAAGAAATGAATTTTGATTCTTTCAGCCACCCAGGCTAAGAGATTTTATTATAGCAGTTCAAATTGACAAATAGAAAATTTAAGCTGGGTGTGGCAGCTCACTCCTGTAATCCTAGCACTCTGGGAGGCTGAAGTGGGCCAATCACGTAAACTCAGGAGTTCAAGGTCTGCCTAATATACAGTGAAACCCGGTATCCCAAAAAATATAAAAATTAGCTGGGCATCGTGGTGAGCACCTGTAGTTCTCCCTATTTAGGAGGTTAAGGCACGAGGATCACTTGAACTTAAGGAGTCTGAGGTTGCTATAAGCTAGGCTGATGGCATGGCACTCTAGCCTGGGCAATGCAGCAAGACTATTTCAAAAACAAACAAAAAGCAACAAACCATTAGAGAAATATATGAAGTACCCAACACCCTTCAGTAAAAGACACAAAATGAAGGACAGAACTTCTGCCCACTCTGAAATCAGGATCATCAGGAATTTAGTTGGAACCTGATCAAATCCAAGAAGAGCCCTCTGAGTGCAGCAAGAGAGATCTCTCCCCATTCCAGTCATCTCACAGTGAAAACAGAAATACGGAAGTGAGGACAAAAACAGGAAAAACAAGTAATTGAATTAGTTTCATCACAAAAGATGGTCTAACGCAGTGGTTCTCACCTGCCTTATGCCATGACCCTTTAATACAGTGCAAAGGGGTTGAGACCCACAGGTTGAGAACCGCTGGTCTAAAGAGAAATTTGGATGTGTGTTACCAACAAAGGATGAGTAAAAGGATTTGACAGAGCTACAGCCTTCAGGGTTTCTCAACAGTGTGTTCTCCTGTTTTCCTCCACTGCTTTATTCACAACAAGCACCAATAAGCCAACATTGGGCCGCGGTCACTACTTCTCATCTCATTCCTTCTATTACCGCAGGTGTCTGGGAAGGACTCTGAACTGATTCTCTTGAGGACCAAAGCTGAGAAGTGGTGTGTTAATAGAAATTTGGTGACCAGTATAGTCAGTAAGTTTCAGAGCACAAGGAGGAGGAAGTGAAAATTGAGCCACAGGTCAAAATATCATACAATAGCCCAGCTGGGTAGGTATAACAATAAGGAAAATATTTATTTAATTTTATTATTATTTTTTAATTGTTGGGGATTCATTGAGGGTACAATAAACCAGATCACACTGATTGCATTTGTTAGGCAAAGTCCCTCTTGTCTTGCTCCCAAAAGGTGTGGCTCACACCAAGGCCCCACGCCCCTCCCTCCTTTCCTCTCTCTGCTCTCCCTTTCCCCACCCCTTGCTCCTTCTTAAGGTCCAGAAAAGGCTGAATTTTGAAAACACTTGCCTATGCTAAACTTTTTAAACATAAAATGCAATTAATAAATATATTTGAAGGATGGTCACCCTGTCTCATTAAGTAGAGAGATTAAAAGTTGTCCATCTTTGTGCAATGCATTAACAAGCCTGGTGGAATATGGAGTTGTTTACCACTTTATTACCTGACCCTCAAAAAAAGGAAAATCCTCACATACCAGTGTGCTGCTGGAAATAAAACTGATGACTTTACCTTCGTCTTTACACGACTCCTTCAATGAACCAGTATAGATAACTAAGATCACTAGACAGCTGTATAAGAATTGCCATAATATGTTCCTTTTTCCTTTGAGAACCAAAAATATAAGCCTTCACAAAAAAAAAAGAGGAAGAACACAGAATTTCGACAACAGAGCTAGAACAAAATTTTCTATTTATTGGCAATGATTTGCTCTCAGTGGACCTATAACTCAATCTCAAATTTAAAGTATTCTGTTAATAGCTTCACAATGTTTGGAGGTGCGATTCACTTAAAGGTGGAGTACCGAAATTATTTGATGAAACACAGTCGCATAGTTTTCCTATTTGAAAAGTCCATGCAAAACTAGATCTGTTGTGATAGTCGTAGAATGAGATTAATAAATAACAACAATAATAAAAACGGAGCTCTAAACCCCAGAAAAGCAATTTTGAAACAATTACAGGCAACCATTATGGGGTGCTCTGAACGGTTTTAGCTAAGTTCCCTCAGCACAGCTCTGATGACAATAATGGGCACTGTGTATGCAATTCACTGCACACACTTGAAAATGTACTCTGCTGTATTTTGTATTAATGAATAAGGCTACCGGCTTAATATACCATCGTTAACAATACAATTGTTCAGGAGCGCGAGGGTACAACAATGTTTCCTCTGTGGCTTCACATTCAGGAATGAGGTAATTTTTTGTGTGGGTGTTTTAAAGTCATTACTGAGACCTCTGTGGCTATTCACGTTATACCATTATGCTTAAATTCTAGCTCCAAAAAAAGCGTGGAATCAGGAGGAAAAATGTGTACTAAGACACTAATTTCTTTAGCCAAGCTGGTGATGGCTCTAGCCAACGAGATCTGTGTTTATTCAATAAAACAGTGGGAAAAATGGGTCAGGGAAAGCCAAATAATAGTAGGTCTCTAACTTCTAAATAATGGAAATATGCAAAATGAATCAGACCAGGCTCAGTGTCTAATTCCACTTTGCCCGGCATTTTGTCAACTTTCCACTTGCTGAATGAAATCAACATTCACAACCAACCTCTCATAAAAATTAAACAAGGACTAGGGTGTAACAAATGTATGCTGTAAAAATCTACTGCTAATAATGAATGTTACAAACAATCGACTAGTTAGTGAAGACATTCACCTCCAATAATTTTTATCTTTTATCCTTTCAATGTTTTACTGGGTTTCATACACACATGCTAACAAAATCAAAATTCATTACATAAAAGTGATGTTACTAAGTTACTCGTGAAAAAATTGCCCAGTCTCTGGCTACTAATGAGTCTTTGACCACGTCCATTGACAGTTGCTTTTTAAATTTCATATTAAAATGTTTCTACTGTTAAAGCAATTATTTCTTTCCCAATCGATAACAATTTCTTCTTTTGACTCTCAAGAATCTCAGCTTTGCTGCTGTTATTTATTTTGAAGCATGTTATTTAAATAGCAGAGTTGCCACTGTATTTTGTTAAATGAGTACTATTAGGTTTGATAATCGTTCTGTGAATATTCTGCAATCCACATATATGTGGAGAATCATAGCTTTCTACCTCTGCAGTTTGTCATGAACACTCTTTATAGATTTTGGAAGCTCTCAAGTAGATGTCACAATAAAAAGTAAATCTTCTGAAGTAAAAAAAAAATCATTAAAATATGGTTTTAATTTTTGCTAGTTTTGTGACTTTAGGAAAAATATTTAATTTCTGTGCCATGATTTTTCCTTTTTTTGGTGAAAATAAGAATAAGAGAATATCTCCCATTGGAATATTAAGGAAATTAAACGACACACGAATATTTTGAAATTACAGGGAAAAAGGTAAGTCTGTTAAAGGAGGCAGGCACAGGGAACGGAAGGCCCTGAAAACCAAATCTAGCAGGAATGAGATTTTGGCTTTAGCGAGCCAGTTCTTCTTTGCTTGTTTTTAAATCTCAGTGCCTTTAACTGAGGCAACCACCTGCAAGTTTACCACAATCCCCTGGATTTCCGATACTTAATACCTGTCAGCAACATACCTTTTCTATCTGCCTTGAGTCCACAGGTATTTAAGTTTGTTTCTGGCAGCAAGACCTACTTGGTCAGGACTCTACTGCTGGGTTCTATTGTATTTTACTCTATTCTTTTTCGGAGCAATCATATATGAGGAACCAGGCAGACATAAACTGCTAGGGGCAGGACTGAGCAATGCTTCTCCGTGAAAAAAAACCCATGGCAGACAGATCTCACTCAGAGCACGTCCTGACAGGGCTGGACAGGGCTGGGCAGGGCTGGGCAGGGCTGGGCAGTGTGATTCCCTACGGGATACAGCAGGAGATGAACAAGAACACGTGCATCTGTCTCTGGACTGTCCTGGGACCTTCCTCCTTCCCTCGTCCTCTCAGCCACTCCATGTCCTTAGCCTCTGTGGTCTCCCTCTCACTCTCTGTCCCTTCATCCTTCTTTCCTGCTCCTTGGTCAGCCTGTCTCTTTGGTCCTGAGCTGGGTCTGCCTCCTAGGCCACGTGCCTCTGATAACTGCCTCTGATTATCTATCCCTCTTTTCCTTGCTTTTCAATCTGCTAACGTGGCCGCGTTCATGCTGGTGCATTAATAAAGGTTTTCCGGGACACGTTCAGTGTCCTAGGCGAGCTTCCAGGCTTTTTGCACTCAAGTTACCCTAGGCAGACAGGAGTGAACACATGCCCCTGAGGGACCTGGGGGCTTAGCCCAAAGCAGCCCCAAGCAAGCCTGATAGAGCTTTAAAGTATTATGTTTTGCTTTAAAAATTCATGTGAATTTTCTATTCTATTCCATAAATATCTCCATATTTGCGTTACTATTAAAATAATATTTTCCCACAATTTATTGAGTAAAATTGATGTTTCTGGAAGATGTGTCACGTTAACCCTGTGGTATTTTGTGCATCTTGTTAGAGCATTTTCTACCGTCCAGGGGTCCATGTGACTACTGGAAATGTGTGTGGTGGGGGAGCTTCTCCCCTCCTGACACTGCCTCCCGAGTGAAGGGTGATGTAGTAACACGGCGTGGACATGCCTGGCCATCCTTAAGGCCTTCCTCATTTTTTACCATGGCAGGAGAAGGGACTTAATCTGTTTGGAAAATTGTAAAGGAAATTAAAAAAGCAAAACTGCTCAGCCACAACCCCAGGTTTCTCTTTCTTTCTGAAGCTTCTCACAAAATGCAGAAAGGCTACTCTGTTTCTTGTTTCTCCAGTTCATAATATATAAAAGGACCTTTTCTAAATGTTGTATGATGATAGAGGTCAGAATAGGGGTAATCCGAGGGAGCTTTCTGGGATTCTGTGAAACTACTAAATCTAAGTAGTTGTTACACAGGTATATACATATAAACATTTTATGCAGACATATATATATATAATTGTTGATAACTCTTTGTGGTTTATATATCACTAAAAAAGAAAAACAGCAGCAATAGCAAAAAAAAAAAAAATGTATTAAAATAAAAAGACAGGGGTTTGATACTTTTCTTTGTAAGGCATTCCATGGGGGTCTGATCTGCTTATACCTAGAAGAACACATTTTTTCCACTTCCATTTTCTAGTATCAGTTTTATTAGTAAAAATGGGGTGATATTTTTCTCTTATATTTCCCACCTTCTTTTTCCTTCTCTACTGATTGAGAACTCTAAAATACTATTGATTGGTGCTGGCTCTGGAGTGTCTATTAACTAGAACGGGGGTTCCCTAAGGAAGCAGGTGTCTGGCCTACAACCTTTTGCTGCAGGATGGGGTGGGAGGGATGGTAGTGTAGGAGTCCCAGTGGAATCTGAGACTTATCCTCAAATCAAAGCCAAAGGCTCCATCAAAGGGATTAAGACTTAGGCTCTCTCAATGGGGAGTGTCAGTCTGGACAGGTAGCAAATCCAT
Source organism: Loris lydekkerianus (assembly GCA_963574355.1). Taxonomy (NCBI): domain Eukaryota; kingdom Metazoa; phylum Chordata; class Mammalia; order Primates; family Lorisidae; genus Loris; species Loris lydekkerianus. The sequence goes on from CAUYPK010139043.1 coordinate 23,430, forward strand.
CACCCAGTCCCACAGTCAAGAAATCACATTTCTCTAGTCCTGGCTCATATTAGGTAATAAAATGAATGCTATTCCCTTCACCTTTTTACCCTTATTTGAGTTTCTGCAGTCCTAAACAAAAACAAGTAATTAATGCATTATAGAGAAACTGGTTTTATTTTCAAGAAGAAATAAAAATGTTTATAACATGGAAAGAGCATCGCCAGGTCTCCAACCCATCCTAGAATGTTTTAATGTTTTAACCTAACCACAGTGAGATGTTGCTAAGCGAGGAAGCATTTTGTTGTGTGCCATTTTCACAGAAAATATCCAACAGAAATTTGGTGACAGGCTACAAAACTACATGCAGACATGGTCAGAGTTCAAGTTATGCTTAATTACAGGCTGTCAGTGACTAAGTGGGAAGTTCAGAATGCAGCGGCAACCAACACACAGGCTAGCCTGGTCAGAATGGGGAAAAGCATTTTTTCAAACAGCATTTAACAATTGCCATAAAGCCGTGGAAAGAAGGCAGAGGAAAAGAAACAATTAAAAGATCATTTCAAGTGACAAATCTATGTGTCTGAGTAAATAAAAGAATAGGACTAACATTAGGAATGTGTAGGGTCCCACCGAGAGTGCAATGGACGGAGACATTGCAGAGAATTTGCTGACTCGCGGCCACTAACTACTCAGACGGGTGGAGGGCTGACACGGCTGCTGACACAGGGGGCTGGGTGTGGCCCCCCGGCTCACATGCAGGCAGGGCTGTTCAGATCGCCAGGGAAACCGGAATGCCCATAGCTTGCATGGACATGGAAGCCAGATTGTCTCCTTTTCATGTAGGATCTTGGGTGAATTCTCTAACCTCTCTGCGTCTCAGTTACCTCATCCACAAGGTAAGAATTATAATAGCACTTACCTCACCACATGCTGCTGTTTGAGGGATGACAAGGATTAATAAATGTAAACGCCCTTAAAACTAGTCCCTATATGTATTCAACACCATCAGCTACTATGGTATCAGCTACTATTATTTTTGTCCATCTAACTAAGATATTTAGGAAATCTCCTCATTAGCAATACCCTCTGAAGTTTATCAGATTCTCAAAGTACACACACTGAGCTGAATTTCTTTCTTTCTTTCTTTTTTTCTTTTTTTCTTTCTTTCTTTCTATCTCTCTCTCTCTCTCTCTTTTTAATTTTTGAGATAAGTTCTAGCTCATGTCAAGCTCAAACTCCTGGGCTCAAACAATCCTCCTGTCTTAGCCTCCCAAGTAGCTGGAACTACAGGTACCCAGTATGATGCCTGGCTAGTTTTTCTATTTTTAGTAGAGATGAAGGTCTCACTTTGCTCAGGCTGGTCTTGAACTCCTGAGCTCAAGCAATTCTTCCACTTTGGCTTTCCGAAGCACTAGGATTTACAGGCATGAGCCACTGTGCTTGGCCTAACCTGTATTTCTATGTCTACAGAAAACCATTAAAATTTTTGTGTCATTCTTTACATAGTGGTACAGTTTGTACACTGAGTTAAAACACTAAATTATTAGTTGCACCCAAGTCATCTAATTGACTTTATGTTGTTTCATTCTTAAAAGATAAATGCAATACACATGGAAACTGACATGCAGGAAGATTCAGTCTCAAAGTTTTCCTTTTGTTCCCATATCCCAGCTAATTCTAAACCTCCACGTCTCCATCTACTGCCCAGTTATGGAGTATGATCATTCCGCACAGCAACTCGCCCCTACTCACTCCCTTTGATGAAGTCCAAACACAGTACAACCTACACAGGATTATTTCCTTGGTGATAAATATTAGACAATGTATAATCAAAGGCTTCTTTGAGTGTGGTCATTTTTTTCTTACATTGCTATTCTATAAATCCTTTGCGAGTAGAGAAAAAAAAAAGCACCACTGGCTTTTGGTCCCATGACACGCCATAGCTCATTAAGCACTGACAGTTTAACTGTTATCTCAGACGGCTCTATTTTCTTGCATACTTTCTATATTCCAAGCACTGTGCATTTTTACACGCATCATCTATTTTTATACCTATAATAATTTATTATTCCCATTTGACAGATAAAGGAAACCAAGGCTTAGAAACTTTAAGTACAAGATTGGTGGGGAGGCTAGGATTCAGACACAGGTTCCTTCCAGCCCAGAACGTGAGGGTTAATATTCTAAGCTGATTCATTTAATGACTTGCTTTATCCAGTATTCTTTTTCCAATTGGCCTTTTCTCCATTTTGCTCTCACGTGATGGCTTAGTTTAGGATTTCCTCCTATCTTGTTCAGGCTATGGTAGAATTTTGCTAATTGTACACGCTGACTCTCACATGGCCTGTACAGTAGGTGGGAATTAAGATCTGGGAGGGAGAATGGAAAGGGCCCAGGAAAGGGAGTAGAGAGCCGAGGACACCAGCAATAAATTCAGCCAGCTTCCTGGCCTAGGCTGTCTAGCCTCCAGCACCCTCGCTCAGTGTTCCATCATTCCACACACATTTCCCAAAGTCTCCTAAGTTCCAGCCATTTTGCTGGGTTCTGGGGGCACTGAGATCAATTACAGTGTAGTTACAGCCCTAAAAATCTCATCATCAAATGGCAGGAAAAAAAATACGAGCAATGAGAGCCTCAGGGAAGGAGTTAGAAAGTTAAAAAATACCAGCACAGGGTTTTGAAGAACAGACCAGGACTCACTATCACAGCCACTAAATAACCCCGTCTCTGAAGGATGAAACCACTCTTGGAAGGGAGAGGGGATGAACCAAGGGCAGAGGGGTACATTTGTTGTTATTTATTTCAAGCAGAGTTTATTTAGTAGCTATCTTGTGCCAGGCAGCATGCATGATACTGATGTTACAAAGATGAACATCATATGATCTCTGCTCTGGAAGAGTGCACCATGTAGGTGGACAGGTGGACAGGTGTGCAGCAAGCAAACCGAACAATTACAATGTCAGGTGATCAGTGCTATAAAAATGAACAGCGTTGTAAAAGTGAAAAGCACAAAATAGCTAACTCTGGCTGAAGGAATTAGTAAAGACTCAGATGAGGTATCTGTGAGGAGGGTCTTGGTATCACCTTTCCAAGTGACAAAGGGACAGAGGCATTTTGGTTTTTTTTGAAAGGCTACATGAGACTAGTGGTTCCCAAAGTGTAATCTGTGGGCCCAAAGCATCAATATCATCGGTGAATTTGTTCCAAATGTCAACTTCTCAGCTGCATTTTTACTCCTAGTGAATCAGAAACTATGAGGGTAGGGCCTAGCCATTTGTGTTTTTAACCAACTCTCCTGGACACTTTTGATGCACAATCAAGTTTAAACTCCCCTGGGCCAGAAAACAAAGGAAGTGGGAGGAAGTGGAAAAGAGATGGCAAAAAACAACCTTCCAGAACAAACTGGAGTCGGTTCATGGCAGGCCTCACAGCCCTGCTGAGAAATGGCATTTTTAACCTATTAATACCTCCTTTTTCATTTTTATTAAGGATAGCCCTATGCTAAACATGTTTGCCTCTGTCATCCAGCTCCTTGTAAGAGCTCTATATGTTTGATCAGTTAGCACATAAGGACTCGCAGGCCCGGCAAGGCTGTCTGGTTCACCCCAGGTTACAGAAGCAATATTTGCACTCAGGGTCGTACACTGCAGCCTTCAGTATCACAGCTTTCCTAAAATACACTCTATGGAGAGCGCCCCTCTGCAGTGGGGCCACAGGCTGAGACACTGGAGGCTCTGAGTAGATGCATAGTCCCATCAGTGTTTCAGGGAACTCCTCCAGGGGATGACTGGAAGGATCCCCTGGACAAGGTTAGTATTTTGATGGCAAGGTCAACTGCCAAAGGGATACCTCATGGAGGAGTTTGGGATATTTCATTGCTTTGTTGAACAAAAAAGCACTAAAATGAAATTTTAATGTGTGAACCACCCAGCATTTCACAGTATTTTTGTGAGTGAACGTGAATGGCTCTGAGACCAGAGGCTCATTAAAGTAATTATTCATTAGTGATTTTTTTTCCTTTTTTTTTTTTTAAAGCTTGCATTCTAAAGGCAGGCCTTTCTTTTTCAAGACCATTACTTTTCAACCCATTTAATGTTTCCTTGTAGGGTCACAATGTTAATTTTAAGGTTATGTTTTAATGGCTTTCTAAATGACACTTTCATTGTAGTGAAATGAATGCATCAAGTCACTCTTGCAGGTGGAGATGTACTACTGACTCCTCGTTAGAAGGGTATGAAAATTTCCAAACTATTAATTTGAAAGTGTATTAATAACCTGCATATTTAAAGAAAGGGAATAAAAGCAGGGCTGTTTTCACCCAAGCTATTAGTGTTGGGAAAGCTGAATCTAAAATTGCTTTTGGGATCCCTATAGACAATTCCTTTTGCTCATTTTGAAACCCCTTAATTCTCACCGAGAGCTTAGTTTTTAAAAAGGGACAGTTTTTATAGACATTACAGATTGGGGAAATGTTTTTGCTTTTGCTAAACAAACCAAATTCTTATTCTTGGCCCAAATCAAAATTATTCATCCTCCCTGACAAAGATGCCTTTCTGGTGGCCTCATGTGACCCTGCTTAAGAAGCTTTATGTCCCAGTGTGGTCTTCAAGTAGGTGTAAAGGCAAGTGAAAAAAATGCACTTGAAAAAAAATTCACTTCTATATCTAAAAATGTATGGTTCCACTACAAAGGCACTGATTTTTGAGATTGTTGAAATAACTATGCATTCACAATATTAATATTAATAACACAATCTGAAACCAAACTATTCACAGAAGTTGATCGTATGAACCTACCTTAGTAAACCCAACATGCCAGGAAATCATGGCTGCCTAAAACCTTCCTAAACTCTACAATTATATTTTAAAATAATAATCTTTGGGGTTTTCCTTGATTCAATTTTTAAGATAAAATAAAAGAGATATGATTTAGCTTAGAAGCTTTACAAATGAAAACAGTGTAACCTAATAATTTGTACCCTCATAGTAATGTGAAATAAAAAAAATTATACTAATAATGTCCAAACATTCCAAGAAAATTCTATAAGGTGACATCACTTATGATTGTATTTATTTTTATTATTTATGAATATGCCATCAGCATTCTTGCTATTAGAAATAAATGTGTTTCCTTTTGTTTTTTTCTCATTTATAATTCTTCCATCTGAAACAGATGAGGAAGGATTAGGAATCTGGGAAATATACACCATGTGCTTTTTCTAGCTTTGTTTATATTGTTTATCATCAAGGTGAAATTAACATTAAGGGCATTTAAAGGGACAAAAGAACTCACAAAAGTTAAGCTGAAGGAAATTTGTGAAAATACAGAGGACACCCTAAACATTTGCCAAGGAATGGGGAAGAATTTTGAAGCTGGGGAGAAAAGATGTAGGATTAGTGTAGCACCAGCTGGTAGAGACACCTTCTTCTTTCCCAATGGCTGCTGCCCTGAAATGTATCCAATCATCTATTCATATCTCCCCTCCCCAAGCCCACGCTCCTATCCTCATATCTATGTCCTGCTTTGCCTTAATTTAGGGATGGCTCAAGTTCTTTTATCTGTGGAAGTTTGAATTCCTAGCTCCTCTAAATATTATCCAAGTTTGCTTCAATCCCGATGAAATATGGCACCTGTTATCTTCCCTTAAAGTCAAGAAAAATCAGTGGACATCTAAGAAAAAACACAGATTAGGGTGAAGTAGAGCTTTTCGAGGCAGAGCCTCTCATTCTGTGTTACCGACTTTTAATAAGAAACATGTTCTATCCCAAGAACTCTTCCTATAGTGGTTGAGAGAAAGTATTCTTGAGCCAGATGATCAACTTCTGCTCTGTCACTAGCTTTGTGTCCTGCGGTAAGTAACTTAATCTTGCTGAACCACTTCACTTATCATCAATGGAGTTAACCATCCCTACTTGAAGAACTCCTATGAAAATTGTTTTAGAAGTTATGTGTTAAGGACCTAGGGAAGTGTCTAGTACAGAGTTGGCACCTAACCCCTGTTAATTGTCTCCCAAAAGCACAAGGCAAGCTGCATATTGAGCATTTATAGTCTTCCATGAATATTTCTGTATACGTGTGTATACATACACATACAAAGATAGTACTGACTCAGTGTAAGAGAAATCAGAGGTTCTGAGCACAAACTCCCAGGAATTCACAAGGGCAAAGAACTGCACAAAAGCGCTTTATGAAGCAGGCTCCATAATGGTCTATCAGAAGCAAGCAGATCCAGGGTCTCCTTTTGACACCTTCACAGCATCAAAGGGACAAGCTCTGTCCAAACTCATTCCTCAGTGAGTCTTGTCTGAACCTTAGACCCCTCAGGTCCTCCTGGTACAGGACACGGCTGCTGCATACTTACTGTTTATAGAATGCATGGAGTCTCCTGCTCATGTTATTTGTCTGAATAATAACTTGCTTCTCAGAAGCCCCGTAAGAGCAGGAGCTCTGAAACTGTTCTCTTTTCAGTCACTTGCCGTCCGGGGCCTCTCACTGTCACACATGCCTGCCCAGGGACCTTCTCTATCAGCATCCTGGAACCGCGGTAGTGGTCCTCACACTTGAACGCACATCAGAATCAGTCAGAGGGCATGTTTAAACAGCTTGCTGGATTCCAACACATGAATTTCTGATTTGAGCTCAAAGACCTGGCATTTCTACCAATTTCCTAGGTGATGTTATCATGGCTGTTCCAGGAACCACACTTTATGGCGTCCTAGAAGCTATACAAATATCTAGTTCCACTGTGGGGACGCACCGTATCATTTTGAAAGCCCCAGCAGGCAGTTCTAAGGAAACTCTGACCATAATGAACTGTCGACATTTGAGGCACTATCTAATCACTGGAAGCAGTTGCTGCTGCTGCTGCTGCGTCTTTTTACATTTAACTACCTTAAATTTTACAAATAATTTAAGTAATAATAACACTAGAAATTATATTTTTAGCCAATGGAGAAACCATATATTTACTGAACATTGGCTGTTGCTTGGAATGGCCAAGGCCCTGACACTGACAACTCTCTCATTTGCTCGCTGTACACATAACACCACCGCCTTACGAGGTCCCTAGGAGAGCACATGGAACCTTTGTAACTCTCCTAGCCTCTAGAACAATGCTCTCTTAATAACAGATGGTCAGGAAAGTTTTTCTAAAGGAAGGGATAAATCGACTTGAAATTAAAAATTCAAAAATGGAGCTCACTGCTATAACATTTCTACACGCCACACAAGAGTATTGCATGGGAGATAACAATTCCTTAGTGACGTGGGTATTGAATGTCTATAATGGGCAATGTCTAAAAGTCACCATCTAGATCAATTTCGGCCTGCAAGCTAAGAGGGGAAATAAGGAAAATACATAAATAAGTACATCCCACGATGGACATGAAATAAAACAATATAGGAAAATAGCTATGGACTTACAGTTTGGGAGGTGGACCCAGAATAGTACATTGAAAAATCTCCCTTGTCTTTACGAAAATGTTTATGTTTTTTGTTTTTATTTATTAGCATCCCAGAATTATGAAGATGGAGGTACCCTTATAATTAATTTTTACCTAACTCCTAGTTTATGGGATGTGAAATCTGAAGTCCTGCAAAAAGTAAAGCGCCCAAGAACACTCAGTGAATCTTTTCAGAAAATCCACTTGACTGCAGTAAAATCAGCAGCAGAGGAGGCTCCACCCTGCAAATGAGGGAGCCTTGAAATACATACTCATATTGATTAAAAATTTAAAATATACTTTCACTGACCCAGGGCTACAACAAGATTTAGAATTATAGAATCTTTAAAAATCTACCTTTCAATGAAATTAGAAAAATCATTTTCAACATTAAAATATCTGCAAGGCGGTATAACTTGCTCTAGTTATAAATATAATTTTTCTCTTTTTTCTTTTTCTGTACTTTTGGCAGATTCATTTCCTTTCTGCATATACCTGCATATACTTTTATATAGAGAGCAGAATTTAAGATGCATTTATCTACTTTTGAGGAAGAAAGAGTTGCACTGAAAGGTTATGAAATGCAATATATTTGGAGCTTAGTTAAATATACATATATATATATATTTTTTTTGAGACAAAGTCTCACTATGTCACCCTCGGTAGAGTGCTGTGACGTCACAGCTCACAGCAACCTCAAACTCTTGGGCTTAGGCGATTCTCTTGCCTCACATTTCCAAGTAGCTGGACTACAGGCCCCTGCCACAACGCCTAGCTATTTTTTGTTGCAGTTGTCGTTGTTTAGCTGGCCTGGGCTGGGTTTGAACCTGCCAGCCTCGGTGTATGAAGCTGGTGCCATAACCACTGTGCTACAGACACCAAGCCATAAATAGATACATCTTTAAAGTTGAATATGAGGCATTTGTTTAGAGTGGGTTTTTCTAAATGCATCCAACCCCCTGCTACAGACCAAAGGATACACTGAAAAGGGATGTGAGGGTCCATTTATTTTGTATTCCTCCCTTTCTGAGTGATTTCACTGGCTCATGACAACTTGACCAAATTAGCCTTTGTGATCATGGATTAACATGAGAAAGGAAAAATCACCAGAACCTGACCTGTTCATAGAATGAATATGTTAGTGGACAAAAGACTCCATCCAAAAAGACAAGTATTTCCTATGAAGTAGAAGAAGAAATGATTTTCCCTGTCATTCATTTCTTCTCCAGGTATTACTTTGCACATCAATATAAATTTGCAAATTTGCCTACTTGAAAAACATCCCACATGCAGCTCAAGCCTTTATAGATAAACGTCAGAAATACCCTTTGAGGTCCATGAAGTCCTGTAAGAGGTGGACCCACCTTTCAAGATGAGAGCCAATTCTGGAAGCAGGCAAATCTTTATGATTTGGGGGGCACTGAAAGTCCTTGACTCCCCTCAGATATATTACTTTCAATTAGCTATAATGCCGACCTCCAAATCTACTTGGCTTCCTAATTCTGCCATTAGTCATTCCTTTGAGCTGGGTATTAACCATCAGAGGTCACCATTAAAATGTACACATGCTATGTGGAAGGGGAGTGTGAGCCCTTAACATCCATTTACACATTTACCTAGATTTATTAGACTCACAAGCTGTCACATGAGAGCACAGCCGACAAGAAGCAGGAGGCACTGGACAGGTAAGTCAGCCTGGGCGAGTGTGGGGGTTGGGGAGAGAGGAAGGGAAGTCAAAGGACAGCAGAGTTAATGGAATATATGCAAATATCAAACGGGGCAGCCTGCAACTTGGCCAAAAGAAACCCTAGCAGAAAATATTTAGGAACAAAGTGGTGAATAAAATAAATTTGAACAGGCTGGGCATATAGCTCCAACACATGCATCTGGAAAGATTCATTTTATTGTATTTGTTACTTATAATTAGTGAGGTAAAAATACAACTTGGGACCTTAGGACACCAAAACAAAAGCTTTTAAGGATGCCTCCCCACTGTTTGCATTTCAACCATGGATTTGTTTGTACATGAAGGTGTGTGCAATGTATCCAATAGATTGAAGGCAAGACTGCCAGCAGAAATCTGAAATCAAGTAATTTAATCTCTCTGCCTCATTTTATCCATCTGGAAAGAAAAATAGCTATAGCTATTTCTTACCAATTCTCACAGGGTTGGTACAAGATTTAAATGAGCTTCGCAATCTTTTTTGAGATTCTCTGGAAACTGCTTGCAATATATCAAAGTATTTAAACTGTGTTCCCTATTGTATAAATTCAAAGTACTTGTCAGCACCCCATGAATGTTTTACTAAGGTCACTTGAAGGAAACACACTTATTCCAGGTTTCTATTTTCCACTCTAATCTATATAGAGCAAAGTTTTGATCCTATCAGCTGTTTGATCTTGGCAGTTATAATCAAGGAGTTTCCTATAAAAAGAAAGGAAAGGCTATGTACTCGTAGAGACTTAAAAAGCACTGCACTAAGAACCTGGGGACTGAGGTTCTAGCCCCACACTTTTTGACTGCCTGGGGCCACAGGGTGAGACCCTAAGACTTGCTTCCCTGGGAGACAGGGAAACACCATTTGGCTGGTGCCCAACTCTCCCATCTTCCCTGGCACTGCAGCCCCTCTCACTCACAGTGCCCCTGCCCTGCAGGCCTCTTTCTGTTCCTCAAACACTCAAGCTACTTTTAGCTCTAGGGTCTTTACACCTGTTATTCAAGCAGTCTGGTGCATTTCTCTGTCAGATCTTGGCCTAGCTGGCTCTTTTTTCTCATTTGAGTTCATCTAAAGCATCCTCTTTTCAGAGGTGACTCTTCCGAGTGGCCGCCCCACTGCCAGGTTTTATTTGTTTCGCATCACCACACCCTGATTTTTTTTACTTTCATAACCTTAAACTGCTTTCTGATATTATCTTACTTATTCATGTCATTATGGCCCACTTCCCACTGGAATATGGTCTCATGTAAACAGAGGACTTGTCTGCATTGTTAAAAGCTAAAAATCTGGCACCCAAACCAAATACACACCCACACACAAGTAAGATCTAGACCCCTATGGTCCTTTCGGCAAATATTTCTGAAGAGGTGAATGATCCAGTCACCGAGAGCCACGTGGCTGGGTTTTTTTTGCAGCCATGATCTCAACTAAATCTGTGACTTGAGTCAAGTCCATGGACATAATGGATGTGGACTCTTCATCCTAGACATGGGTCTATGAGGCATAAGTGCTTCCATTCCCCCCCGCTGTCCCCTGGATGAGTGTCTCTAGTTGGTCCCATCATTCTTTCCAACAGAGCCAGATGGACCTCACATTCTCTGTCAACACAGCACTGCAAGCAGCCATACTGAAGAGACTGTGGATGGCAGTGGAGATAAAAACTCATCTGCCTGCCTATCATTAGATGATCTCTGATGCTTTTAGGGGCTGCTCAAATATCTGTGACTTGAGACAAGGGGCAAAGGAAATCATATTTTCAGTCCCCTTCTACTCCTGGACTGTGTTAGAAGTAGTGTGTTTAAAACTCTCTATAGTCATAGGAAAAGTGTGCAAATATTAGGTTCACACAGCAGAGCTAGAGAGAGGGCAGCAAGCTCCTACCAAGAAATCCAACTTTACAAGGTCATAAAATGGCATGGATGTGTCAGAAAGACTGATTCCTGATGACTATCATGTTTCTCCTCTTCTGAATTTCTGCAAGTTCCACACGAGACCTTTTCGGCATTTTGAAGCACAGTAAACTTCACATTCTTACATCTTCCTCAGATCTCATCCCATTGAGGAATTACAGCCAGTGGGACTTGGTTGGAGTCCAACGGGCAAGAAATTCCCTCTTCTTCCCCACTCTACTCTCTCTCCACTGTGTTCTCATTGTTTCAAGCCTCATCATCTCCTAGTGCAGCTTTTGCAACTTGGCCTTTTCTACTTTGAGCTTCTCTCATTTTGCCTTCACCCAACACCAGAGTACAGTTTATAAAATAAAATTCTTGCTTTTCCAGCCACATCACACCCCTTACTGAAAATCTTTTAATTACTTCTTTCCTCTTTCAAAGAAATGCCTACACTCTTTAACTCAGTCTGCAGAGTTCTTCCTAACCTGGAGGGATTCTTGACATTGACCTTCCTCCTCACTATCCCACCGGCCTTCTCCTCCTTCCCTCCCTCCAGGCTCACTTCTCTGTCTCTATGTTCTGGTTCTATCCCATCCTAGTTGGTTTGGCTCCACCTAAAAGTCTTGTGGAATTCCTGAAGCTCTTCTCTTCTCCAACCCCCATCCCAAAGCTGGAATAGGGGTCCCTCAATGCAAATACATTACATTGTATCTCCACTTATCCACATCCCTTGTTGTATTTATATTATATTTGACTTTCCCTCTTCCACCAGAGTTCTTAGAGGACAGAATGCTCAGTGCTACCTCTGCTTCCTCCATGGTTAGCAAGGTGGACTCCACAAAGTAGGTTGCTATGGTTTAAATGGGTCCTGTCCAATATTCATGTGTTGAAACTTAATGGCCTGTGTGATAGTGTTAAAAAATGGAGCCTTTAACAGGTGATTAGATCATTAAAGCTCTTCTTCTTATGAATAGGATTACAACCCTTATAAAAGAACGTCTTTCCCCACTTTCCATTCTACCTTCTTCCATGTGAGAATGCAGTATTCCTCCCCTCCAGAAGACTCAGCCTCCACTAGACCACTAAGCTTGCTGCTGCCTTGATCTTGGATTTCCCAGCCCCTAGAACTATGAGAAATAAAGTTGTGCTCTTCATAAATTATCCAATCTCAGATGTTTTGTTGTAGCAGCACAAAATGGACCAAGGCACAGGTGTCTGATAAACACATACTGCTAGTAAATATTATTTTTTGAGACAGAGTCTCATGTTGTCAGCTTCAGTATAGTGCCACAGCATCACAGCTCATAGCAATCTCAAACTCCTGCGTTCAAGTGATCTTCTTGGCTCAGCCTCCCAAGTGGCTGGGACTACAGGCACCTTTCACAGTGGCTGGCTATTTTTAGAGATAGGGTCTACCTTTTGCTCGGGTTGGTCTCGAACTCCTGAGCTTAAGCAATCTACCCGCTTCGGCCTCCCAGAGTGCTAGGATTGCAGGCATGAGCCACCATTCCTGGCCTTCTGCTAGTAAATTTTTTAAATGTGCCCTATTCTATACTTTGAGGATCTGCCCATTTCTGAACTCTTTCTTTTCCGTTGTATTAGACAGCCAATGTCTAGAAGTGTACCCACTACATATTACATACTTCGCATAAATTTAAGCACATGATTTTTATTACAAAACATTTCCATAGTTTTTGGCAAGCAATTTTTTAAGTACTCCAAAAAATGGCTAATTTTTATCAATGCTTGAAAGAGGTACAAATATCCTCATTTTATAGAGGAAAACCCTGAGGCAGAGAGGGATCAAGTAACTTGCCTTGGGTGACGCAGTTAACAGGGGCTGAAATGGGGGCATGAACCAAGTTGCTCTTGGAATGAATGGAAGTGTGCATATACACAGAATCAAACTGTGGTTAGATCCCCTAATTATTGTATTAGGTAGAACCAATTATTATAATAGGACTGGCTACCTGCTTATCAGCTCTTTCTGCTTTCATAAAAAAGACTTGCTTTTCTAATAATACTATCTCCTCAAGTCCTTCTTCGGAATAAAGAAAAAAGGACGAGAAGTCCCCAAGAAAGGTTGTGAGAAGACAAAGCAAAACACACAGACCTCTGCATTGCCCTTGCGAGGCAACATCTGCTCCCCTCCTCTGCTCCTCACTTGTGATGTATTGGCACACAAGCGGCATTGATACTCATGAGAAAAATTGCAGTCATCAAGGTTATCTCCCCAAGAAGCAACTCTCTTTCTTTATTAATATGCTTCAGATTGTTGCAACACTACAAAGCCAAAAATACGTTTTCTTTGATCAATAAATTGTAGGCTAAGAAAGAAAATACTAATTTTCCATTTCTTTGAGATCCAGCGCTAATATATAACAGAGCTTTCCAAAAGGGTTCTCAGAAACCTGATATAGAATTATCTGAAATTACACTTGACTATCCCTACGAGATCATTCTGTTCTCTGCCACTTTAGAGGGGTGTCTTCTGGACTTGGCAGGCTTTTTTTTTTTTTTTTTCATAGAAATCTGTGTGTACAGATATATTTTTCTATTTCCGCGCAAGCTGGGTAAAGAAAGCATAATACATCTCTGAGTCAGTCTTTAAGAGAAAGATTGTTAAACTCTCAGTCACTTTGGGCTTCAAAACATGCCTCTTTCACCTCCAAATGCAACTTTATTTTTAATCCAATATAAAAAGGAATATGAGGCCTTGTTTTCCATGCCAAAAAAAAAAGAGGGAGGGAAATACATAATGTCAATATACAAACTAGAAGAATGCTATGATTAAATACAAATAGTCACGATAAAATAACAGCAACTGTGCTGGAGACACATTTAATCATAGAAAAGAAAATAAAATTTTTAAATCAAAAAGTTGGTAGGTAAAAAGTGAACTGGATGGGCCCTTAGTCCTAGGACAGGAGCTGTGATGCTACTTTGCCAGGGGTTCACATGGCTTGTTTAATGTCTCAAGGCTTCCTTAGTTGCCTAACCTCTGAAACCGTGGCTCTCAACCAGGATCGATTTTGTCTGCATAGGGACATTGGCAATTTTGCACACATTTTCACAATGGCAGAGTGGCGGAGTGGCGGCGTGGAAAAGGGAAGTGCTGTTAGCATCAAGTGGATAGAGACCCAGGATGCTGCCAAGCCTTCGGACAACCCCCATAACAAAGTCGTACCTGGCCCAAATTGGGAATAAATAATGCTGATGTTGAGATAAGATTGACCTCTAAAGAGTCTCTTGTCTTTGTGATTCTAAGAAGTCTGATCTAAACACGGGGTCCATTCCTTTCTAATTTCCATAAGCATCAGACGTTTGTGCTTTCAACATGCTTTGCTCCCTGTTCTGTGTTTAGACTTCTTACCCCAATGAGGAACCATAACAGAGATAAGCTTGAAAAGGGCAAGAAGATAAACTGATCCAATGAATCATTTAACAGGTAAATTTATTGAGAGTTTTCAACTTTCTGTTCATTTCTCAAGGCCCTGGGGCTACTGCTGTGAGCAGTCAACACAGTACTTTACAGTGTTCCTGAGCTGCTATCCACAGTATCTTTAAAATAATTTTCCGGATTCAGCAGGTTAATTATTCCCGTACCAGGAACTGCATATTGAATAACAGAAACTGACTCACCACCCTGTGGACTTTAATCAAATAAAACAATCCAGTGGCAAACTTTAAATTCTTAGCAATTTCAAAGACAAGAGATAGCCTGAACATTTGTTTTCTTAGACACATGTTGTGAAATTAATTACAATATAGTAAAAGTCTCATAAAATCTGGCTAATGGAAAGCCCAGACGAGTGGAAAGAAATTTTTTAATTATAAAGGATCTGAAGGAAAGGGTTTTGGGCTATATCACATCCTCCAAGCACATTTTTCACTAAATCTTTAAATCAGTACTAAATTAAGTGTGCAATGGCTATTTTTTTTTACCCATGTCATAAGTGAGGAAACTGAGGTTCAGAGATAGGATACCTTGAGCCAGGGGACCCAAACGCTGGAGTAAAGGACTACTTTACTGAATTTATGTGAATGATTTATAGCACCAAAGCACTAGCTCAAGTGATGGTCCCCTGGCAGTCACAGAAACACACCACTCACACCTCCCCCTGCAGGGTGCAATATCCTAGCTGCTGTCTCTCTGGACCTAATACCACATTCCACACGGAATTCTTGCTTCTCCTGGAATGTTCCCAGCCAAAGATTATGCAGGCCGCTTCCTGTGGGCCATGGGATTCCTCCAACAGATAACTTTGGCTGGAGGACTGCAACAGCCTGGCCCAAACTCTCTTGGAACCGTGCTACCGTCTGAGACTTCCTACTTAATCTGTCTTCCTTCTGCTCCTTCTGTCACAGGTGACAGACCTACATTATGGTTTGAAAGCTTTCCTTGCTACTCTTGTTTTCATCTCTTAATCCATCAGAGGTGTTTCCCCCCAATAAACGTTTTGTGTGTGTAACACTGTTTGGGGATCTGCTTCTCAAAGGGTTTGAATGAACCTAGGCCTTTGTCCCAGGCAAATGATAAGCATTCCTCAAGATTTTACCATGTGCTGGCCAGTGTGCTAATTATGAGTGTCTTGTTGAATTCTCGTAACAACCCTATTAAGTGTGCACGTATTATTATTCGAATCTTACAGTTCAACAACTATTCCAAGATCTTGCAGTGATTTCTTGGCAAACCTGGGCTTCTAAACTAGGTGGTCTGATACTGGGGGTCCTCAAACTTTTTAAACAGGGGGCCAGTTCACTGTCCCTCAGACTGTCAGAGGGCCAGACTATAGTTTAAAAAAACAACACAAAACTATGAACAAATTCCTATGCACACTGCACATATCTTATTTTGAAGTAAAAAAAACAAAATGGGAACAAATACAATCATACTGCCTCATGTGGCCCGCGGGCTGTAGCTTGAGGAGCCCAGTAACCAACTTCATGTATTGAGATAAACTTTACTTATAAAGCCTATTTAAATTCAATTCCCAATTAAAATCCTTTATTTTCAACATTGCTGATGCTACTTTTTTTTACACTGTAATTTATTTTCTATTTTAAAACTTATTTTTAGATTCCCAAATAATGCATGGACATGTTCTTATTGTAACAGAATCAAACAATACAGAGGCAGGGATACTATTTATAATCAGCTAACTACTCACCATAGCTTTTGAGGAGGTGAATTTTAATGTGTAGTTCCCTAACGGAATTATTTTTTTTATTACAAATGAGTCAATTTTAGCGATATTTGAACCTGCAATTTAAATCTGAGTGTTTAGCTGAGAATGCAGGTTAGAGCCTTAAGGATCATGGGTGCCCTAGGTTTTAAGGAGAAAACCCAGGGGGAAATATAGCTTAGTATAAATTATTGAGAATAAATGCTCGTAACTGCAGTGGGAAGCCAATCTTGTAAAGGAGATAAAATGTCAATGTAGGTGCCCTCTGATTTTTTTTTTTTTTTTTTTTTTTTTTTAAAGCTGAAGTGGAAGTTGCTCCCTGCTCAGAAATCATTTTATGGACTCAAAGACAAGCTTAGCCTCTTGAATTAGACTCCCACAACCAGCCTGAGTAGCCTAACTTCCTCGGAGTCTCCTCTCTGTGATCTTCCCTTTATTGTGCAAATTCAACTTTGGTCACCTACACACTCTTCTTTAACAAAAGTTTCTTATTTTTAAGCGTCTGATCTTGGATCTCAGCTTCAAGGTCTTCCCGGAGTTTAGCAGAGAGATGACTTTGTTATTTGCAAATCCAAGTTGACTCCTGCACTCTCACTTGATGCTAATGCCCTTTACTTCTCATTCAAAGTTTCAGAATATCTCCTCTCAGCAAACAGAGGAGGCACGGATAAGGAGTCATTCCCTTCTCCCGTGCCACATTTCAACTTGATCTTTTCACTCTCTCTGTCAAATTCAAATGTCACTCCACTATTCATGTGTATGTGGAGGGTTCTGATACACACCTCTTTGGCTTCTTTCAAAATTGCTTCAATTTCTCTGAAGTCAAAGGCCTTTTCAACTTTTGGAAATTATCTATGGAATCCATTAACATGCCTTACTCGGTACACAATACGGACGCGGTTGAGGGTTTACAAGAAAGGAGAGATGGTAAAGTTAAAATAAGAAAGAGAGAAAGCAAATAAGGTTAATTTACAAAAGCAAAAAATAAATAAATAAAAGAATGGTTCAGAATGTATAATTTTTCATGAAGAATTCTAACTTAAGTGGATAAGACTGCCAAATAATTTTTCCTTCTTTCAGAGATAAACTCTCATAGGTCTTTTTAACTAACATCTTCTCTACCTGGTAGTAGTGATTATTTTCCTGATAATACATGTGAAAGTTCAGTACATTTAGCTCTCACAACCTAGCAAGTGAGTTTTTAATTTGGAGAATTTATTGAATTAACTCCTTTGGATTTTCTACAAATAAATAAAAATACGATTAGACCCACCATTCCCTCAGTAAAATTAATCTATATTATAAATCATGTTTTTAAAGACTACACACCACCTTAAGAAATACTCAAAAGTGTTCAAAAGTGTCAACAAATGAAGAAGGCAGCCTCTAATGCTGTATATGCAGTACAAACTCATTTTTTCTGCAGTATAAACTCATTTTTTCCAATGTGGATGGAAGTTTCTGGGAATTAATGCGGCTCTTTTGGTGGTAGGTTCTGGGGTGGGGCAGAGTCGTAAAGTTTCAAGATTATGGTCCTCTTCTGGTACATCCTTTGACTAGCACAGTGTGGACACCAAGCTTGTTCAAATGCATCCTGCACGTATGCTGACCTTTATAGCCTTATTACACGCCTTGTAAAACTGATAGTTGTCTATGAGTTTTATTCCCACTCCATTTGAACTCACTCCTGGTACTGGGTTACCAAGGATAAAGCAGTTCACCCTGGTTATTTTGGGTGTGGAGAAGAGAAACACCCCGTTAGGTTTTATAAATTGTCTCTGCCTATGTAATGCTTTTACAATTAAAATGTCATACGGTAAAATAAATGGTTACATGAATCTTACAGAAGATTCGAGGAGGCTGACACCTCCTGTGTGTTTCACTTATTAAATGAACGAACACTTTAAGTCTTCAGAGTAATCCTACAGACAGATATGAAACAGGGGGCCTGGTTCTGCCTCCTCCTTCGTAGGTGAGCCCCTTTGCAACTCTCACAACTTTTCTGCAAGGACTCTACCATTAAATTCCCCTCTTTGGTAATATATTCTCCATCCTCACTGGACCCTTCGGGTCCCTGGTCCGTAACTGGACTTGGGCAATGGCTGGTCTCTTCTGTGTTCCCCACTGCCCTTGACTTCCACACACCCTTCCCTAAAATCTGCACTTTTGGTCAACTCCTCCAATGCAGCTTCCAACTTTCCTATCTACACACCTCTTTTAAAATATGATTTGAAGACAATGGAATTCAGAAGTATTTCTGTTTTCCAAAGAGCAAGATCTATCTCTCTCCCACTCTTATTATGATGTGCTAATTTAACTGTGTTGCATTTGGAAAGGGGCCGCTGTCATAGTTCTGTTTGCCCCGCATCTCTGGATGCCACACCTCTCCTCTAATTGCTCCATTCATACTGTGAATTTTCCAGTCTCCCCTTAGGAGAGCTCCCTGGAATTTCAGAAGAGCAGCATGATGCCAGATTGTATGGATTGGAACATTTTCAATTCGTGAGATTCAACTGGCAATATTAAAGAATTAATTATAATGAAAATGCAAAGAAACAGAATCTTCAGTGAATTCCATCTGGGAACAGTCTTTTCTTAGGCCTTATACAATTTTTTGATCCAACTTAGTCTCCTATTTTCTTTTTTGTCCATATTATGTGAAATATCAAATACTATGAGATATTGCACCTAAAAATTTGATGCTATCATCAGATTTCAACTTGTTCTCAAAACAATGTATTATCCCCAAAAGATGACTATGCATCCAGCCTATCTTCCACATATATATGATCATTCTCCCCCCTCCCCCCAAAAGGCCTGACTTATATGTCAATTACTCTGGGATGTTATTACATGCATATAAAAGGACTGCCTATGACTCAATGGTAAACAGCCAAAGATCTACACATCTTTCATTGGGTTAAAGCAGCTATTAATCTCAGTGGGAAGAATCTATTTCTACTTACCACAGTGAGTAAGAAGGAGAAAGAACATGGTATTCATAGCCTGCCAAACAAAATTCTTCACTGTTTACCTGAATGATTTTTTAGGTTCATGGGCTCATCTCTCATGTTTAGGAACAAAGATGAAGTTGTTGCCAGGAAAACAGCTTCTCTGTGTCACATATGGATTAGCCTCCTTCTTGTCCTGTAAGTTCACTGTCAGTCATTTTAATGTCCCAGCCTAACATACATTGTGCAGTGTGTATTTTGGTGTCAAATCACAATATGGCAGAATAAAGAAAGATGTGACAAGGGAATTGATATTCAGTTCATGTCAAGGTATGTTCACATATGGCCTAGTGAACAAATTAATACATTTAATGCATAAATAAGGGAACACATTTCATATATTAGTAATTTGGATGAAACATAACAAAAGGGAATAAAAATATTAATGAAGGACATGGTGCAGACAGGTTAATTAAATAATTGTGTTGTGCTAATGTGTAAAACAGTCTCATAAAATTATCATACCTCATCTACTATAAGCAGGTTATGTTGGAACATAAAGGTTCACTCCAAAGGTCTGTGTTTTATAACTTTTGTGGGTGACTAAAGGGAAGAAAGGAACAGAGCTAATGTACTAAAATTTGCATTTGTTGATTGAAGTGTAGACTGGATATACATTTCAAGTAAAGCAACAATAAATGTGAACACTAAACATAGTAAGTGACAAAACAGAGTGTAGAGAAGGAATTTGGGTAATCCCTTATTCACAGAAAATGGCTATGAACTCCTGTTGGATTTCCCAGCTCAATGCACCCTCCCTACATGCAGTGCACATTGTTGAATTGGACTAACACTGTAAGAGCTCACTGTTTAGTTTCTTTCTGCTCTTTGTAGTTTAATAAATATACCAGGCTTTTCTCATAATAATAATAACCGATACAGGCTTGGTGCTCATAGCACAGTGGTTATGGGGCCAGCTACATACACCGAGGCTGGAGGGTTCAAAGCCAGCCGGGAGCCAGCTAAACAATGATAACTGCAACAAGAAACAGCCAGACACTTGTGGTGGGTGCCTGTAGTCCCAGCTACTTGGGAGGCTGAAGCAAGAGAATCACTTAAGCCCAAGAGTTGAAAGTTGCTGTGAGCTGTGACATGAAGGCACTCTAGTGAGAGTGACATAGTGAGACTATCTCAAAAAAAGAAAATAATAATAGTAACTGATATATTACATGGCAAAGATTAAAACTCAACTACTTATGTGCATTAGTAGGTAAAACTGGCATCATTAAGGCTTTGCTCAAGGTCCAGTGTTTAATATTTTGTTCTTTTGAGTTATTAAAGAACTATAACATAACAATTGTTGATTTTGTTCACAAATGGCAACTATGCAGCTACATGAAAGTAAAACAAAATATAAGGGGATGATTGCAGAAACATTCCTTCAAATATATTTAAAATAATTTAACATAGTTAAAACATGCCATGAAAATGTAAGTTCAACAACTTTTATTCGTCAAAATTCTTTATTTCTTTGCATCTTTCTGAAAGAAGCCCATTAAGAAGTTACTCCTTGAGAGAAAGAGAGAGAGAAAAAGAGAGAGAGAGAACTGAGAAGAGCCTGTGCTGGGGCAAAACTAACAATCAAGAGAAATGATGCCTTTGTCTACTGTAGTTCTTTCTTTTCCTGACATTGAAAGGAGGTGCAAATTCTGAAATACAGGAAAATAAGTGCATGAGAAATAGCCAGACACAAATTTTCCATTATGCAGATGTTCTCTGCCTTTTTCTGAGCCTCCAAAATTGTTTTGATTATAATCAAATGAAACAGTATAGTTTTAGCTCATGAGAACTGATTTAAAAACTGTGAAAGTGCCAAATAAAAGAAGAAAATGAAGAAATGCCTGAGGTGACAGAGCTAATGAGTGTCAAGGAGGGGAGTCCAGTTCTTCTTCCAACTTACTCTGGAAATACTTTTCTTCTGATGCACTTACTACTAAATTCATCATATATTCTAGGAATTCATATGTTGAATGCCTCAATATGTACATTAGGCCATACCATCATTAGACTTAATGTCTTCTACCATTGGCAGAGAACTCAGGCTGAAGAAGGACTTTTAAAACTTTGGTTCCTTGTTGACAGCTATGGATCTCAAGATGCAATAGCTTTGAATAATGAGCCCCTATGAAGGTCTATTGTTTGTTCTCTTTATTTATCACAAATAGAATTATACTGTTTTTGTTAAAGGAACATGGTTCAGACCCTTTTAGGTTGTCATCCCTATGAACAAGGTCAGAGATTTCTTAAAAACGTAAAGAAAATCCATTTTGCCATATCTGATGCCACATGTGTTAAATCTAAAATTTAGGATATTTGAGATTTAGCACCAGATTCCTAGGTGGACAATCTGACACATAAAAGGACTAGCCAAAGGGCAAAGATAACACAACAAACCACTTCAGCACTGGGACCCTCAGCCTCCTCTCCCCTAGACCCTGCCTTGCCAGACGCTGGTTAGGAATTCTGGTAAAGGCAAAAGAAATCTGCTGGGTGCAACTTAGGAAGTCATTGCAATTTAGAACTTACAAAATTCTTTATTTAAGCCACTCTGAAAGGCAAGAAAATCAGACTTTTCCTAATTTCATGGCATGAGGTTATACCAGATGGCCAATAAAATTTTCTAATATTTTTCTAGCCAAAAGATTTCTGTCTTCATTTCCATCACCATAAGGCCCTAAGGACTGCATGTGTGGTAGGTTCAGGAAACATAGTACTTACTAACATTTCTAGGACCAAACGTGTGAGATTCTGATACTAAAACCAAACATCAGAAAAGCACAGAAAATGGATGGCTCCCTTTTATCACCAGGATAAACATGAGAAATGATTTGGGATCAACTGGTTTCCAGGATTTGAAATCAGGTAAAGCAACACCCGTAAGTAACATCATAGACTGTTCAATGCTTAGGATTGCTCTTTGATTTTCTTATAAAATACCAACTTTCTGCTGTGTTTAAAATTGGTCAAGTAAAAGCTAATACAGAGAAGCAAATAATAGCTTCAAGAATCTTTTAAACTAAGTCAAAACTACCATTTCTTGGTGAACATTTCATTACTCTGCGTCCATTTTATCAAATGAGAGCTGTTCAGTTATAATTAGTTCTTGGGGGGTCTGTCCTCTTTACTTAAAAAAAAAAAAAAATTAAAAGCCTTTAAAAGTGTTCATTTGCCCATAAGGTCTGGCTGTATTAAACAGATAGTGCCTAACCATTTTCTAATATACAGTAAAAATACTATAAAGTTTTGCAATTAGTTAAAAAGTCAAAAACTCAGCAAGAAGTCCAGTTTTCCCTCTAAACTCTTCGTTAATGAAGGTTTCAACGTTAATTGCCTTTTCATTAAAAATTTTTTAAAACCCTTCCGAACAAAATCAAATTAGCTACTAAGCTTTGGAACAATCTCTGTAATTCTGTTGTGGACTCCCCTGTTCATTATTTGGATTGGCAAAATTAAAGAGTGAGTGTGTGCTTTTGAGATACTCCAAAAGACCGACTATACGTTTTTTTTAAGTTATTATTAGCGCCTTCATTCAAGCTTTCTCTGAAAGGAGTCATATTAGGCAGAATCCCATTATCATGAGCACTGATTTTAAAAAGCCTCTAGTATCAAGAGTTATGCCCACACCCCTGAAGTTTTGCCTATGGAAAAGGTGCTTTTGCTGATTTGTTCTTGCAAGGATGAGTGTCTACTTATGCAAGGCATAGGCACCTAACATTCTTCTTGTTTTAGATGAGGACTCGGATTCTCATCTCTGATTTTACTCTGCAAATCCTTAGGCAAATTACTGATGGAGCTACAGACTTTCTTTCTATCAATGGGGATAATGACAGTATAACCTCATTGAATTATAAATGAGGCAAAGCAAGCACATATTTAGCACAGCATACAGCCCTGTGCTACCTTTCATGGAAAAGATGGAGATGATCCTTGCATCCGAAATGCTTCCAGGAGAGAAATAATGTGTATCCATCTCTACAACAAAAGCAGAGAGAATACAGGGTCTTACATGATATCCAGAAGGGTTGCCAGAAGAATTAAGAGAGGAAAGGATAAAGGTGAAAAAAAAGATGAAAATAAACAGCCAATTGCTGGCTTCTCTGACCCCCAGTCTCCTGCTGGGTACTTCTGAGTAATTTCACATTAAAGAAGAGGTTAGGCTATCCATGAAAGCCCTACAGAAGTTGCCACTGTGAATGGGAAGCTTTGTGGGTGGACTAGATTTGAACCCTTTTTATATGACTGTAGTTTAAGAGAATAGACTTTAAAAGATACGAGGATTTGTTTCTTGCTCAACCTGGGACAATTAACTTCATCTCTCCAAGTCTCAGTTTTCATGCTAGAAAATAAAAATGATAGTATCATTTCCTTGAGGTTTCTCCAAGTTTTTTGATTGAACTAAGATAATTTAAACTAATGTAATTCTATTTAAACCTTAAGCCCAAACCAGGAACACTTTTAATAATTGTTACTTAGTAAAAATTAGGAGAACACTGAAGTTAAGCCTTCTTATTTGCCAAATTTCATCCCAATACATCATTTTGAAGAGGAATTAGAATTCTCATAAAGATTTTTCAATTATATATCATGGAAATCACAAAAACTAATATAATAACACCCCTGTAAATCTCGATTCCTTCTTCTAGTCTCTCCTGGACTTGGACTCCACAGTTATAGCACAACTGTTTATTGATCCTATAGTCACATGTCTCCTTTCTTACATTAAAAAACAAATAACACTTCTACACTGCTGGTGAGAATGCAGACTAATATGTCCCTTTTGGAAACATGTTTGGAGATCTAAAATCTAAATTTTTAGACCTAGGGATCTAAAAATAGACCTGTCATTGGATTCTTCAATTCCTCTACTAGGTATATATCCATAAAACCAAAAATCACATTATAACAAAGATATTTGTACTAGAATGTTTATCGCAGCCCTATTCATAATTGCTAAGTCATGGAAAAAGCCCAAGTGCCCATCGATACACGAATGGATTAATAAATTGTGGTATATGTACACCATGGAATATTATGCAGCCTTAAAGAAAGATGGAGACTTTCCCTCTTTCATGTTTACATGGATGGAGCTGGAACATATTCATCTTAGTACAGTATCTCAAGAATGGAAGAAAAAGTACCCAATGTACTCAGCTCTACTATGAAACTAATTTAGGGCTTTCACATGAAAGCTATAACCCAGTTACAACCAAAGAATAGGGGAAAGGGGGAAAGGGAGAGGAGGGAGGGGGGGCTGGAGGTAGGGGTACTGGTGGAGTTACACCTGAGGAGCATCTAACAAGGGTATATGTGAAACTTCGTAGATGTGGAATGTAAATGTCTTGGCACGGTAACTGGGAAAATGCCAGGAAGGCTATGTTAGCTATTGTGATGAAAATGTGTCA
>CAUYPK010139044.1:0-25923 GCA_963574355.1 Loris lydekkerianus
TATAACCCAACTATACCACAAGACTATGAGGAAAGGACCAAGGAAGGGGAAGGGAGGGGGGAGGTTTGGGTGGAGGGAGGGTGATGGGTTGGGCCACATCTATGGTGCATATTTTTATCTATAATAAAAAAAAAAAATAGCTGGGCGTTGTGGTGGGCACCTGTGGTCTCAGCTACTCAAGAGACTGAGACAAGAGAATCACCTAAGCCCAAGAGCTGGAGGTTGCTGTGAGCAGTGATGCCACAGCACCCTACCAAAAGTGACACAAGTAAGACTCTGTCTCTAAAAAGAAAAAAAAAAATTCATTAAACATTAGTGCTTTCTATTGATTAAATAAAACTGTAAAAGTGTATTATTGGTAAATGTCATGCCATATAATTTGTCAGTACTTTAAAAGTAAATAGTATATATAGTTAACTAATAAATTAATTTATTTCTTTGCTATAAATAAAATTTAAAAATACATTGTAATATTATATAATTTTGTTATCCATTTTTTTAAATAAAAGACGAATCCAGTCAAGAGTGAAATGCAAAAAGTAACTATAATACATTCTATTTACGTTCTGAGAGAGACCTCTTGTGATACCGAGTACATCCTTAACATACCTCTTTCATCATTTATGAAGAATTGGATAGTTCTAATTACTCATCAAGGCAGAGATCCTCACTCTCATACTATAATCTGAAACTGATCATCCATCTCTAAACTTTTCACAATACATGTACCAAATGTTCAAAATTTTATAGTATATTTTCATTTTCTTCTTTTCCCTTTATGATGGTTCACAGTACCTCACCCCCTAACCCCATCCCAGTAGAGGGAATGAACTCATGCACCTACCTTCATGTGACTTTTAAACCAATTATCACTTGTCAAAGTGTCATTGCATCATAGGCAAAGCAAGGGGAGGAGTTATTCTTTATTCCACAGAAATTTAGCCAATAGAGACTTAATTTCAGGAAAACTACAATTTTAGAGCCAAAAAGTGCTAAAGGCCTTGTTGCCTGTTTATTAAACAAGTAAATACACAATATGCCAAACAGATGGCATTACTGAACTGGATTGGGCATAAAAAGCCCTTTCTTTACTTTCAAATTTTTATTTTTCAGTAACATAGCTTTTCTCAAGATTCCATTTCTTCGCTGAAATTTTGCTTAGTTTTCTATGTAAAAGTTTTCTTTTTCATAATATTATACTTTGCAAAATTTCAATGTATTGTGTTTGTATAAGGAAAATGTCATCTGTTGGGATAATGAAAGTGTTACATAAATATAAAAAACAATGCTGCTTCATTTGAATGTGGTAATTTTTAAAATAGATTCTCATTTAGGAGTGTTTCTTTAAAATATTGAGAAGTATATTTAATCAAAATCAACTAATAACTAATTAGTTCATATTTTGAATATAAAAATATGAAATCATATTATCTTCCATGTTTCACCAGAACATACATTTTCTGATGAAAGAAACAGAAGAGATAGCCTTGAAAGAAGTTCAGTTCTTAATAACCAAAGAGATTTGATGTGAGATTAAGAATATATCCCAAACCAATGGGAAACACATACATCATTGAATAAAAATTGCTGAGGGAATTATTATTTAAAACGTTTCAAGTTAAATCATTAACTAGGAAAATACCTTAAATCAGATTATAAAGGATTAGGTAAAAATAAAATCTTTAAGAGAGGTAAATATAGATGAATATATATATATATATATATAAAATGAACGGATAACTACAAAGCAAAAACAGGTGGGTTTAATAGTTATGTCATACATCCAAAGCCATTATAAGCAAATAAAATTTAAAAAATTTAAATTTTAAAATTTTATAAGAAAATAAATGGTAAGCAGGGAAAAATATTTCTAATAAGTAAACTATGGTAAAAAGTGGCAGAGGACAAAGGCAATCAATTCCCAGAAGAAATTCTATTTCTAATGTGTATTTTTTAAAACTTTATTCTTGCTACAAGTGAAAGAAAATGCGAATTTTAAAAGTGACGGTAAAAGTGACAGTAGGTAATATTCTTCCTATTGAACTGAATGTGTTGACGTTTTCTGGGATATTGTAATGCTTATGTCTGCTTAGTGTATAATTTGGTCTAAGTTCTCATACTACTACAGAAGTAACTGCAAGATTGTATGGCAATGTGTAGTCAGCACTTTAAAATCATTATACTCCTTAAATCCACTACTATTTACCAACAAAATTCAGGAAAAATAATACAGGTAGAAAAATTATAATACAGGTAAACATGAATCATTTATAATAGGAAAACATATAAATATCCATATGGCCAACAATAAATAATAAGCAAAATATTCTAACTTTGTAAGATGGAACAACAAGATTAATGAATGAGACTCATAATATTGTGGTAAGTGTACCAGGGTTAGAGGTTAGCCTCTATACATCATCACCCAGGTTATCATCCCACACTTGGTGTGTGTGGAGATACATACATATACACATGAAAAGGAACAGCAAAATTGTGAAACATTGGTGATGCTTTCTCTGTGTGGTATGTTTATGCTTAATTATTTCTCTAAAATGATTTTCAGAGTCCTTCATAAAGTAGCCCTTTTTATCCCATTATAGCTCTTTATATTTACCCTATCATAATACTTACCACATAGGCGTTCCAATTACATGTCAATCTTATGTATTGGATTGTAAATAAATATTTATATCCCCATGTCCTACTATAGCCCCTGTCCCATAAAATCTAAATATTAAATATTTATTAGCTATAAATTAGTGAATTCAAAGTGTGTGTATATATATACATACATACAGCACAACACACACATGGAACTTCCGCCACACTCAAAGCAGAAGCTTTTAAAGTTTTAATGTCATGGTAGTTTTACTTCTGGGTCATGAAGTACTCACTAAGGACATTAACAAGAAGCATTTTATTTATAGACACGTAGGCATGAAACAGACCTGCAGGAGCATTGTGTTCAGCTGTGTCAACCTAATCACGAATGCCCTGAAAATATACGGGAGGGAATATTGTCTGTTTTCATTCATCTCTAGGGTCTCAAATTTCACATCCTGTGTACATAAGTTAGTTTGTTACTTACCATCTGCATACACAAGGATTTATAGCTTACAATGCCACTATTTTTTCCTGTTGAAATGTCCAGTATTTTCTTCATTTACAGAGGCAGGAAACAGCTGGTCAGAAACCAATCAACTCTGAGTTCTAATCCCTGAACTGCTACTATCCAGCTGTGTGAATTCACACAAGCCATTTAGTCTCTCTGGACTTTAGATCCTTTTTCTAAAAAATGAATATATTGCATTAGGTAACGTGATGAGCATCCTAATAGTAACTGTGTACAATCTTTTCCTATTTAAAATCAGCCGTCTATATAATTCTAATTATTTAAGTTAATAAATATAAGAAAATAACACAGTTTATAAATATGCAAATCAATTTCTTATACCTTCACTGAAAAAAAAAAATTCTCCTGATATCTTATTTTACTGTCAATATATACAGCCCCTGATAGAGGCCTTATGCTGTAATATTTTGAGGCATTCTTAAAAGTTTGCCATGGCAACTTCAAGTTGTGCACTTGTTTTTAGAAAGCAAAGAAGTGTGTCAGTAATATTTCCTCTCATGTTCAAGACCATATCCTTTGACTGTCAGTGAGAAGAATTAAAAATACTTACCGGTTTTGAAAAATAAAAAAATGTGCTACATTAAAAACCTGACTGTGTAAATAGAAATTATAATCCTTTAAGCATAAATTCTTTTTTGCACACTCTAGTCTTTCAACTTCATCATATTTTTTGTTTACCACTTGCTTTTATCATAAATTTATTTCCCAAGATCATGCCTATGTAACTGTCTTCAAAGTGACTTATGTGGATTTTATATTTTATCAGAAAGTTCCATGATGCAGTACTTTCTAAATATAATTTGGTTTATCAACAATAGAATATAACCTCCATGATAGCTGGACTTTTCTCAGTGTATTTTATTATTTGGTTTATTCTATTCTTTGAACCTTGTACAGTACTACATATAAAGAATCTGCTTAGTAAATATTTTGTTTAATAAATGAATGGACAAACATGTATTAAGCCGTAATGTATGAGTTCCCCATTCTATCCCAAGTACCAGAAAGAAAGGAACAGGTAGTGTGGGCTGCTTCAAAAACCTTACCTACTCTAATTGGGAAGATAGTAAAAGCTAGTGGAGAATGAAATGGATTATATTTTATGATATGTATTAAATTATATATGAATGCTTTAGTCAGAGGAGAATGTTTAATCGAGCTGACATACTTTCTGGAGAAGCTTTACCCCGAAGGAAAAATAGCATTTGTCCTGGCCTTCTAAGGAGTGTGAAGTAAGCCTGGGGATTATGAAGCCGTGCAGGAAGAACGGATGTTCACAATTTGTTTCTGTCAGCGCTGTAGAAAGCCAAATCCTTCATGTTGGCATCTGAACAAGTCTTCACAGAGTTAAGATTTATACCACAGCCAGTCTCTGATAAGAAAGTGAAGAATTTGCTTCATAGAATCATGCTTATTCAATTTAGGAGATCATTTTGCATGCAGAATTATAGTCGAGGGCCTCGTAGCAGAATTATATTCTATTTCCTCAAATCTGAGAAATGCTGGAGAAAGAATTTTGAATATCAAAGATGAGATTTGCCAGAGGGAGAAGCTTACTTGCTAGTGGGGAGGTTGTTCTTTTAAGGAAGGCTTAGCAAAAAAATTGTTTGCATCTGGGAGCAAATTTACATGGCACTGTTACAAGACACACAGTTTTGATGGTGATTGATAAACAGCCATTCGAGTGGAATACCTGTTGTCTCCCACAGCAACATCTCTGTGCACTAAGCACTTTTTGGTCAAGCCCCTAGGATTTATTAACTGCAGGGCATTTAGTTTTAAAACCGTTTTTCATCGATCTGAGCTGTGGAGTTCTTAACTGTAGCTTATTTTCACTTTGATTTTGAAATCCATAAATGCTAGTCACAGCATTTAGGAACTAAAATCATTGGCATGGGAATTTAAATGAAGAGTGATAAATCAAGGCTGCCAGTGGCTACCACCTCAGCCAGATGCAAATACCACAACCACAGTTTTTAATAGCCTTGCATGCCTAATTTCAAATTAAGTGTGACAAATTAAGCAAGAAGTTAATTACTGTCTTGAAACAAATAGTCTGATGTTGATTGGAAAGGGCATCATAAAGCTGTGTTTTACCTTAACAGGGTACCCAGAGGAAATATTAGAAAATAAAGATGTACAAATAGTGATTAGTTCAGGCAAAAAAGGGGTCAATGAGGCCTAGATAGTCTAGGTATATGAAAAGAGATTTCTAAGAATAGCTTTGGTAGTCTAGTCTAAAAAACAAGAATGTATATTGACAGATGCATCAGAATCTTGGTACCTACGTGGTAGATGAGGTAGGAAGAAGCCCAGGTGTATGTATCTCTACCACTGGTGACCAGGTATTAGGAGGTCTGTCAACTCTTCCCACGGCAGAAGGGCTAAAATGGATAACTGCACTTTAAATTAATCTAGCATTAAAAACCTAGAGATATTATAAATAACATCATTCTTAATTAGTTTCTCATTTATTTTTCTAAACCTACACTCCATGGCCCCTATTTTGTTTTGTTTTGTTTTCTTTTTTTTTTTTTCTTTTTTTTTTTTTTTTGTCCAGGGGTGGGTTTAAACCCACCACCTCCAGTATATGGGGCCAGCACCCTACTCCTTTAAGCCACAGGCACCACCCCCCTATTTTCTTTAGACATTTAATGTATAATAGCTTCTTCTTTGTAAGATTGTCTACTTGACTTAATGAATGTTAGTGGTATTGAAAAGGGAAATGTTTCAAGAAAGAACTTGTTCTTGGGAGTTCAAATGAATCTTAAAAAAGATGCAGTTCAGCTTTCATTTAATGAGATAAAGTAACAAAGCCCTTACTATCTCAGACACCATTCCAAGTGCTTTACACATATTACATCATAAACCAACCCAATGAGATGTGACTATTGGCATATTGCAGATGAGGAAATTAAGACAGAGAGAGACTAAGTAAAATACCGAGATTTGCTAGCCTCTTACCACAATATCTTGCCTAAATTGGAGGAGGCTATCAATCAAAGGTGGATACTGAAACTTTAAATTATTCATCTTTCCTTATATGTAAAAAAATAGTTATTTTTGTTATTTGTTAATATTCATGTTTATTAAATGACACATTTTATAAATTTTAGGGAACAAGCCATAATATTAAATGTTATATTTAATAAAGGAAGACTTCAAATTCAAAATGTATATATTCCGTGGTAAACTTCTAAACATAGGTATATCGTGACAATTACAAAAGACATGTATTTAATATGGTCCCACCCACTCTGTCCAACCACGCTTGAGACTGTTTACTGTTGCTAAACACTCCAGACACATTCCTACTGCATGGCCTCAGTTTGTTTTTTTGTTACCTCTGAGATTCTTTGCTCAAATGGTACCATGTCAAAGAAACCTTACCTGGCCATTTTATTTAAAATTATGATTTTTTACATCTACCCCTCCTAATTCTTTGTTCATGTCGTGATTTCCCAACTTACTTAAACGTTTATTTTTCTGCCTTCCACCAACCTTAATATGAACTCCACATGTGCAATGATTTCTTTTGTAGTTATTTGCTATATTTCTAGTATGTACAACAGAACCTGGCTTATGTGAGGCATACTTACTAGTATAATAAGTAGGTACTTCTTGAGTGTATGAATGAGTGAACAGTTAAATAAGTGAATATTCCTCACAAGTCATAGTTTCATGAAAATAATTTATTAATTTCTTTTTAATTAGTTGGTCTAAATCTACAATTTAGAATTGGTATAAAGTTCTATAGTAAAACTAGCTAGAAATGACAAGTATCTCTTTGGGCTTTTTAACCGTAGCAAATTATTCAAATAGTATGTATAATTAGCACTTTCTTTTAAAAGGTGATGTTAACTGTTAAGCAGAATCAATTAATGTTTATTCATGACCATACTTCCATACTTAAAATATAAACCATTTTAAACATGGGTTGCAAGGAATACAAAAATATTTTAAAGATGCATTGCCAAGGAACACAAAAATACCTTAAAGAATTGTTTCAAGGTGCTCTCACAGCCAATCTAAATAATTCTCCCATTTATAATTAGAAATAAATCAAATTTATTGTATTCTCAGGGCCTATTTTATAGTGCCTGGTACCCTGGAGGTATTCATAAATATTTGTTGAATGAAGAATTTCATGATTATATAAAGGAATGTACTTTTAAGTTAATTTTTATGATTTTTTAATAAGATATCTTCTAATTAAAAGGGATATATAGGGACACACATACACACACACACACACACACACACACACCCTCCCCAGCAAAGAAAGTTTGCAAACAAATGAACTCACAGTAGACTACTTTTCTTATTATATTTCAAATATACATATATAAAGATATAAAACATGTTATACTTAGAAAATATTTCATTAATGAATGTAATAATTTAAATTCTTAATGTAATAACTTAAATGTATTTAGAATAAAAAGTCTTTTTGAAACTTCCTGCTTCTCTGCCCATACCATCTGGGATTCTTCCACCCCAGGGGCCTCTGTAATTCCCAAAAAATATTTTTTAAGGCTCAGAATCTTAGCTATTTACTAATTTATACCACCTTTTGGCATAATTAAAACACACTGAGTTAAAATAAGAAAATGATAAAATTTGATGGGAATTGTTTGAGAAGAGAGTTGTGATGGATGGACATGAGATAATATCTGTAGCTCCTGGTTCTAAACTTGTCCACAAATTTGAGTGGAATTGGAATGTGATTATAGTTTTCTGTAACAAAGCTATTTCATTACATAAACAGGACAGTTCCATTATTTACTTTAAATTTTCAAAGTGAATATTTTATGAAAAAAAAATGCCAGGTCTCTTTATGTGTCCCCCTAGAGCTTATCTTTTTTTCTATGAAGAATCAGATTATAAATATTGTGTAGGCCATATATTCTGTCAGACTATCAACTCTTACCTTGTAACATGAAAGTATCCCTTGATAATAGATAAATGAGTGAGCATGACTGTGTTCCAATAAAACTTTATTTGCAAAAGCAGATATTGGGCTGAGTTTTGCCCATGGGCTGTAGTTTACCAACCACTTGCCCTAGATAATAGAATCTTATATTCTTAGGTAAAGTAATGAAATGTTTTGATTAATATGTCCATAACTTAAAATCTGAAGAAAGGAAAAGATTCTCCAAAGACCTAGGATGGTTTTCTCATTTAAAAAGAGATATTTTGTAATAGAAAGCTGGTAATTTTATTTTTAAAAAATATTAAAAGAACACCAAGAAGGGTATTTAGAACTTTTAGTCTTCATAAGATACCATTAGGTATTGCTATTCTAAAGTAACTAATGTGAAAGTGGAAGTATGATCAATTTCTATGTACATGCAACAACATAATTAAAATAATGTGATTTAAAGAAATCTAAACAAAATCCTCTCAACTAGCAGTTCCCCTTATCCCATACTCCATTTCAGGATGACTAACACAAAACTTCCCAAAATTTAATACAAACAAGTAAAATGCTAATATTTCTAGTTAAAAGGAATTATCTTCACATGATCATTATTTACAGAAGTTCCCATCATTAAAAAAAAATCACTAGGCTTTTACTACCACTAATAAATACAAGTTACTTCAGCTCTATACCTTTCACTTTATTTGATTATTGATTTAAAAAAAAATCAGTAAGTTCAAAATAAAAGCTATTGACAAAAGCCTGGTTACATTGGTAAAATATTAAAAAATTAGAGTAATATTATATTACTTTGAATCATAAGAGAATTAGAGTAGTAATATCAATTTGAACCATCAAGATATAAAAATCAACACTTTCCGTATGGCATTTTTCTTAACCGTGTCTTGATCAATTGCATAAACCCCTGGGAAACTAAAGATGGACTAAGAATGTGGTACAAATATAATAACAAAAAAATGTAAAAATTAAGAACTTGATATTTTTCTTCATTTTGAAAATATGTTCCTGAAAATTAGTATTTCCCCAGAGAGTTCCATGAGATGATTTGCATTTAGAGAAGTTGTTTATGTATAAGGTCAGTTTAAACTCAACTCCCCATCAGTAATAAATAGGAATAAAGAAGTAATGACATGAAATAGAATCAGAGATGGGGGTATTGAGATCTGTAGCTAATATTTTGTAACCACAGAATTTTATTTTAATGTTTAGATATGAGTTTATTCTACTTTTTAACTAAAAATTGGTTGACTACTTTTTTTTATTTGCTTGCATGTTAAAATTGTGAATATGATTTTCTATACTTATGAATATTTTATTGATTTTTTAAAATAATTAAGTGACAAACTGTTTCACAAGCCAATTTGCCCAAATATGTTTTCTTGCTTATTTCTCTTAGTATTTTTTTTTTTTTTCTTTTGGGCTTCACATTGATGGGAAATTTCTTAATGTTTTATATGAACATATATCCATTGGTCCCCTGTGGTTAGAAATACTCTTATACCAACTATAGAACTATATTCCAATTTATGATTTGCTTTCATAATGCTTGTCAGAAATCAGCCTCTATTAGAATGGTTTAAGATCAATAGAAAGGAAGGAAGGAAAAAAATAAAAATATTACTCACCACATCTTTCCTGAGGGTACAGAATGTGTCCTGTAATAGACCTTCACATAAATGTTGGTTGACATAGTAATTGCAAAAAAAAAAAAAAAAAAAAAAAGTTTATATTTACTATATCTTTCCATTTTGTATTTTAAATTTGAAGTTTACTTACTTTGCTTCAGATCTTTTGTTTTTCATTTTTCTCTCCTAGCCCAAATGAAAGAAGATAAAGCTATTTAAGTCTAAATATCATAAAATAGATGAACACAGTGGGGCAAGGTTAAATTTAGAGAATTCTAGGTCTAAGAAAGATTTATGTAACTATTCCCCCTTTATACATTTAAATAGACCAAATATTCTCTCTCTCTCTTTTTTTTTTTGTTTTTTGACACAGGGTCTTACTCTCTTACCCTGGGTAGAGTGTCAGGGCATCATAGCTCACAGCAACCTCAAACACTTGGGCTTGACCAATCCTCTTGCCTCAGTATCCCAAGTAGCTTGGACTACCAGTGCCTACCACAACACCTGGCTGGTTTTTTTGTTTGTTTTTTTTTTTTTAGAGATGGGGTCTCACTCTTGCTCAGACTGGTCTCAAACTCCTGAGCTCAAGCAATCCACCTGCCTTGGCTTCCCAAAGTGGTAGGATTATAGGCGTGAGCCACTGCCTCGGGCCCAAACATTCTATTCTTGTCTTTCTTTTCCTTGCAATGAAGAGATTCCCATGAAATTATGTCTGAAAATGCTGAGAATAAATATGAGTAACTTTTTACCAATTAGCAATGCAATTGGCTGAAAGTAACAGAAAATCTGTTCAAGAGTTGCTTACATAAGGAGAGTTAGGGTCTTGCCAGAGAGGTTTAAACAACTCAGAGGTAATTCAGGGATTCAGAATCTTTCTGTATTTCTGATTCACCATACTATAGTATTCATCATTTCTGATTCATCAGCCCTTTCACCTGATTTTAAACATGCCAGCAGTACCTCTAGACAGCAGAAAAAAAGGACATTTTCCAGGCAGAGAAAATGATTACAACAAAATGGCAATAATAGTCTTTTTGTCCCCTTAAATAAAAATCTCTTAATCAAACAGTAACTAGGAAACTTCTGTTTGATTCGATTAGTCTAAATTTGGCTCTGTAGCTATCCCTCACTCCAAAGCAAGATAGAAAATCAAGTTTGGTGCACTTCAATTCCTATAAATAAAAGGTCAACATGTGAAAATAAAAGAGAGCATGGTAGAAAGTGGAAGTTGAATACACTAACCTATATTGTATGTTCTGATGATCTTTAGCAAGTTTAATTGAACCATTGAATCCAGGATATTTACATATCCATCACATTGGACAATACTACTTACTTTTATTGTACTTCAGCCGTATAACTGTCCCATCATTCTTCTACATAATTATGTTTTAAAGTAGCCTCCATGGGATTAAAAGCTCACTTGTATATACATATTGATTACATGCTTAAAAGTTCACATGAAAACATTAAATAATTTTGGGAAAACAAGTTTATCTGACCTAGTGTTGTTAAAACATTAGTACCAACACATAAAGCAATAAAAAATTTCAAAAGCAAAGATAGATACTGCATATATACACAAAAGTAGTTTCTATGTATCTAAAATAACATATTGAAAAGGTAAAATTTTTTGCAACAAGAATGAAAGAGTATATACTTTTCTATAAATATAAATCAGTCTATAACTCAAATTAATCATATAAAAAATAATTTTAAAAAGAAGAAATAAGCTACTTATACATTATTTTAAACATTATTTTCATTTTTAAGCAAAAAAAAAAAAATACAAAAAAATTATAAATGGATTTTTCCCTATAAAAATAGTAGTGATTTAAAAGTGGGTAATATTTAATACTGGTAAAGATTGCAAGCTATAATTCATAGACTATGCGTAGGAACTTAAAGATATTTAAACCTGGGTGGCGCCTATGGCTCAAAGGAGTAGGGCACTGGCCCTGTATGCTGGAGGTAGTGGGTTCAAACCCAGCCCTGGCCAAAACTGGAAAAAAAAAAAAAAATTAAACCTTTTAAAAAGCATGTTAATATATTTATTAGGACACTAAAATCTTTATATTCTTTGACATAGTAATATTACTACTGGCAAAAAACTAACAAAAATATTGTAAAATAAATTTTAAAAGATAACAAAAGAAAAATGACTTAATACATTATTATAGTTTTATTAGGAAAATTTAAAGGAATGGTAAATTCCACTAAAGTCCAACTTTGTTAAGAGTAAAAACATATATTTTGTATCATTATGTGCTTCACAATCTGTTGAATGAATGAAACAAGGTATACAAAGAGGAATGGTAGTTATTTATCCGTGTGGTTGAAATAATATAAGAAACTAAACAATAAGTTTGAATTCATAAATTTGTTAACAATGAATTTATTTTTATTAGTGTGAATTTAAATTTTTATCATTTTGCAATTGTCTCTCATAAATGGTCAGCTACTAAAGTTTGTACATCTTTAAATTCATTACTAATTTCACAATCTAATATTACATGTTCATAGAATATACTTTATAAATCTTCCACAACTTGAGTTTTGGTTGTCTAGATGTTATTAATAGGAGTGTAATTTTTGGAAAAGGTTGAAATCATGGTCACACTTAAAAGTATCAATATTTATATTGATATCACAATTACAGAAAGTAAAACATAATGACAATCATTTTTAATACAGAGAACTAATTTAAATTACACACGAACTTCATGGACAAGGCAAATATTTTTCAAAAATATTTATTTCTACTAACTGTCCTACAAATAAATGTTAACACACTGTTTCTACTTTTCACATTTCAGAATATATGAAAGGCACCCAACAATATGTTGGTAAAGAATCTCCTTTAGGGTATTACTTTCATCATTTTTTCCCTGTTGCTTAAGAAATCTTTCTATTCTCCAAAGACTTCTTTCTGTGCTTAAAGCATGTTAACACTCTTGTCAAAAATTAATGATATATATAATCTTGGCTTGCTATAGGGTATATTACTGCATTGGTAATTTTTCATGTTAAAAGAGAATACGCTTCCTCTTATTAAGCAGGTCAGATTTGCCTTGGACAACATAATTTTCTGAGCAACTACATTCTGTCTTTTTTTGACAGATAAGCATTCAAAACTTCATAGCATAATTAAATTAGGCAATCTTACCACACTACTTTGAATTTACAAGTAGTAATTTTCTGCTGCGTTATTAGAAATAAAGGTCTTTCCAAGATAAATGATGATCTTTTAATTGATAACTAATTGTATATAGCTGGGTCTTTTATTTTTACAAAAAGGATTGCTCAAAATGTGTTTTAAAAGCCAGGTGTGATGGCTCATGCCTGTAATCCTACCACTTTGGGAGGCGGAGGCAGGTGGATTGTTTGAGCTCATGATCTTAAGACAAGCCTGAGCAAGAGCCAGATTCAGTTTCTACTAAAAAAAAATTTAAAAAAAGAGCTAGACATTGTGGCAGGTAGGTGCCTGTAGTATCAGCTACATGGGAGGCTGAGGCAAGAAGCTTGTTTTAGCCGAATAGTTTTGAGCTATAATGCCTCATAGCTTTGAGCTTGATGTCAAGGCTCTATCCAGGCAACAGAGTGAGACTTTGTCTCAAAAAGGGGGGGGGGGGGATTTGGGGCTGGGCATGGTGTCTCATGTCTGTAATCCTAGCACTCTGGGAAGCTGAGGCAGGTGGGTTGCTTCAGCTCAGGAGTTTGAGATCAGCCTGAGCAAGAGCAAGACCTTCCATCTATAAAAACAGCCTGATGTCCATGGAAGGCACCTGTAGTCCCAGTTACTCAGGAAGCTGAGATAAGAGCATCATTTGAGCCCAGGAGTTTGAGGTCGTGAGCTATGACACCAGGCACACTACTGAGGGCAACACAGTGAGACAAACAAAAAAAAAAGTGTTTTAAAGTTTATAAATTGAACTTGGCCTTACAAATTAAAAACCCTTATGGTTTCCATTATACCATGGTATGTTCCACAGGCGACACTGTTTGCTGCACCAAACTGTCAAGCACAGCACTGTCAAGGGTTGTGAGTTCCAGGAGAGGACTCTGCGTGGAGGAGAGCAAAGATTATTACTGTACCACCCACAGCACCAGCAATAGAAGTTCTTACATACTTCTGTTCCCTTGCATCTCAATATCAGACTTGCCAAGAAAAACACAACACAGCACTGGATGGTGCAGTATTTCACTCACACATAAAAGAGATGAGACAGAGCAAGAACAGCTCCTCCGATAGTGGATATAGACCCTCCAGGGCCAGAGGGTTCCTCTGAGCAGCTGACATGGTTGTTGGCCTGCATACACCCCTCTCGTGGGGTAGCAAAAGGACCTCAAAGACTCCTATTCCCCTATAGCGTGTGCTAAGGGTGTGCCTGAGACTCACTGACAGTTATGATTAAGCAGAACAAAGAAAAACACACTCGTGTGAAACAGGGTAAGCTGTTCCCACACGAGGCAATGTGCCTAGTGCCAGTGGTATGAGCTTTCCATCTCTTGATAAGGAGTGCTCCAGGCTCAAGACCCATCCTTACATAGTTGAAAAGGGATAAAAGATGACACAAATGCAGCAGCTTTTCCCAACAATTGTAATCTATATTACATTTACAGACCTCTCAGTGGATCTTTTTCAGACAAATTAAAATGTTTCTTTTTTTTCATTTCAAATTAATATGAGGGTGAAAGTTTTTAAGTTACATTGTTCTCTCTTCCAAGGAAAAGTTCAAGTTGTAGATGAGCTCTTCATCCAGCGGATGTGCTGAACACCCCCTCATTGTGCACTTTAGGTGAGATCCCCCAATTGCCCTCCCTCCTCCTGCCAATCGCCCTGTCCCCTTGCTAGACTATATTTGTTTTTTATCATTCGTTTGGGCATGTAATTGTTTGTATTTTGGTTTCATATTAGTATTGAGGACGTTGAACGTGGATTTTTTTTTCTGTTTTTAAGATACTTTACTAAGAAGAATGGGTTTCAACTTCATCCAGGTAAACATGAAAGATGTAAAGTCGCCATAATTTCTTGTAGCTGAATAGTACTCCATGGTATAAATATACCATAGTTTGTTAATCCATTCATGGGTTGATGGGCATTTGGGTTGCTTCCATGCCTTGGCAATTATGAATTGAGCCGCAATCAACATTAATCATGCCAATGTCTTTGTGACAAAATGATTTTTGTTCTTCTAGGTAGATACCTAGTAATGGGATTTCAGGATCAAATGGAAGGTCCACTTTTAGTTCTTTGAGAATTCAGCGCCCTTCTTTCCATAAAGTTTGTATTAGTTTGCAATCTCACCAGCAGTGCACAAGTGTTCTCTTCTCTCCACATCCATGCCGTCACCTGCAGATTTGGGATTCTGTGCTGTGGGCTAATCTTACTGGAGTTAGATGATATCTCAAAGTGGTGTTAATTTGTATTTCTCTTATGATTAAAGATAATGAGCATTTTTCCATATGTTTGTTGCCCATTCGTCTATCATCTTCCGAGAAGTTTCAGTTCAAGTCTCTTGCCTACATCAAAAGGGGGTTGTTTGCCTTTTCTTGTTGACTAATTTGAGTTCTCTGTAAATTCTAGTGATCAGGCCTTTGTCAGATTCATCATATGCAAAAATCTTCTCCCATTCTGAAGCCTGGCTGTCTGCTTTAACTGTGGCACCTTAGCTGTTCCGAGGCTTTTTAGCTTAATCAAATCCCATTTATTAATTTTTGGTGTTGCTTCAATTGCCATGAAGGTCTTCTTTATAAAATCTTTTCCCAGACTAATATTTTCAAGTGTTTCCCCCCACACTCTCTTCTAATATCTTTATTATTTCATGTCTTAAATTTAAATCTTTTTATCCAACAAGAATCAATTTCTGTCAATGATGAGAGGTGCGGGTCCAGGTTCAGTCTGCTACAGGTGGCTAACCAGTTATCCGAGCACCATATTAAATAGGGATTCTTTTCCCCAGTGCATGCTTTTGATAGGCTTATCAAAGATCAGATGGTGATATAGGACTGGATTCATCTCCACATAGTCTGTTTTATCCCATAGGTCTATGCCTCTACTTTTGTGACAGTACCATGCTGTTTTAATCACTACAAACTTGTAATATAACTTGAAGTCTGTAAATGTGATGCCTTCAGATTTGTTTTTATTTTTATGCTTAGTATTTTATATTTGGGGTTTTATCTGGTCCCATATGAAGCAAAGTACTACTTTTTTCAAAGTATGACAGTGGTGCTTTGATGGAGATTACATTACATCTATAGATTGTTTTGGGTAATATGGACATTTTAATGATGTTCATTCATACCAGCCACAAGCATGGTATATTCTTCCATTTGTTAATGTCTTCTGCTATTTCTTTTCTCAGGGTTTCATAGTTCTTTTATAGAGATCTTTCACATCCTTTGTTAGGTATATTTCAATGTATTTAATCTTCTGTGGAGTTAGTGTAAAAGTTATAGAGTCTGATCTTTTTCTCAGTTTGACTGTTATTGGCATATATGAACGCTACTGATTTGTGGGTATTTATTTTGTATCCCAAGACACTGCTATATTCCTTGATCATTTCTAAGAGCTTTTTAGTTGAGTCCCTGGAACTTTCCAGGTATAAGACTATGTCATAGGCAAAGAGCAAGAGTTTGACCTCCTCTGTCCCTATTTGAATACCCCTGATTTCCTTCCCTTGTCTGATTGCAATGGCTAGGACTTCTGGCACTATGTTGAATAGCTGTGATGGCATTTTTGTCTAATTCCAGATATGAGTGAAAATTTTTTCAGTTTTACTCCATTCAATATGATATTGACTCTAGGTTTTTTGTAGATGGCCTCTGTCAGTTTAAGAAATGTCCCATCTAAAACTATTTTCTTAATTATTCTTATCAAGAAAGGATGTTACATATTGTCAAAAGCCTTTTCTGCATCAATTGAGAGAATCATATGATCTTTGTTTTTTATTTTATATGTGATAAATTATAATTATGGATTTACATATGTTGAACCAAACTTTTTTCTTTTTTTAATTTTTATTTTTACACATACATGTGTTAATTAGGTTTTCTTTTCTTTTTTTTTTTTTTTTTTTGCCTTCACAAAATTAAAAAGACTTAAAGTATAATAAGGGTAACAAGAACGAAGGAACATAAATACATTCAGAAAAGGAATCAGACAATTGCTTCATTGACATATTGAGCAATAATAATAATAATAATGCAAAGAAAGTAACATTCACATTGTCAAATAAGAGTATATCTATTATAGAATGCTTTGACTCTGAGATTCAGTATGGAGTCATCAGTTAACTTCTTATTTTTTTTCTTTGAGTTTATTAAGTTCTTGAGACAACTTTTGTACCTTTTTTATTTATATTTCCATCCTTTTCTCCATTCTAATAACCTTATTTGCCATCTGTATTCTGATTTCTATTTATGACATTTCAGTAATTTCTCTATGGATTGCATTTTCTATTGTATCCCCCCTATAATCTCTTGGGGAGTTGATCTGCTCTGATTTTTCATGTTGCCAGAGTTCTTCTGCTGGTTCTTCCCCATGAGTATTGTCAGCTTTTTAAAAAATATATTAATTTTACTTTTTTATTGAAATAATAGGTTGTCCCTGTATAGTTATTGAGAGATAATATGATTAGGGACCCTTAGGATACACTCTATTAACCTTTTTGGCAATTAAAACTGGCAGGGTGATACTGGATCAGGAGGCCCCAGGAACATGAGCTAACAACCACTTCTCCAATGCACTGGAACCTGTGATTATGGTTTTTTCCTTATTGCCCTGCAAAGGTCTGTTTCTGGCCTATAGCCAGAGACTCTGAGGACTGGCTTGATGAGATAGTACAACCTGGCTCTGTTTTGGTTCAGCCTGCCCTCTACCCAATTCTAAGGAGTCTTGGTATTTGTCAGGAATCTCTGCTGGACAAAGATGTAAGCACCTGCAGCCCTGCCCACCGGCGATAGCTGGAGGACGGGAATCTGCAGACAGATCCTCTGAATCTGCTCCATACTGCTGCAAACCCCACCTCCCATCACCAGCCAAACAAAGACAAATAAGTGTTGAACCTGCAGCCCCAGACATCAGGAGCAGCAGGTCTGCGGACATCTCTAGCTGAGAGTTCCAGTCAAACACTCTCAGGCAGAGTGAGCAACGTTCACTCAAATGAGTTCAGAGGGTCTCCAGGAGGGAGGCAAACAAGAATACACAGGCAGTTCACCTAAGAGTTCCCAGGGAAGTGGGGAAGGGTCTTTTCTAGTGGGAAAGTGAGTCAGAAGAGATCACCTCTCCCCGCCAAAGTCAGATCTGTGAGAACACTGTTTCTGTGTCCCACAGTTCAGTGGCCCACACAATGCACCTCTCAGTGAACTTGCCAAATACTCTGACCTCTCCGGAGAGCAATCCACTAGGCAACCAAGATAGGGGGAAGGGTGAGGTATGGGCTCAAGATTTCAGAGAGAATATTTGTTCACTTTTGTGCAGGGCAGTATGGACTCAGAGGTGGAACCTCCCAGGTATAAGAGAATAAGGATTTTGTGGCTCTCTCCCATGGGGTGTGCTGAGAGGTCCTTTGTTCCCTACACCTCATAGAAAGCCCACTGCAGGCCTCCTGGTTGCAGATGGGTCTCCTGTCCCCATGGCAACAGGGTCTTCTGAATAGTCACTCCATTCCTAATCTTTGTTATTTTTGTTCCCCTTTCTTGGCCTGGCAGCTTGTCTCAGGGAGTCTAATGTGCACCTCACTTTCTTCTCCCTGTGCTCAATACCCCACCTTGCTTTTCCAAGTCTACTTCATTCTACCTTCTCTCCTTCTGAACAACAGCCTCTGGCAAAAGCTGCTTCTATCTTCTGGCTATTTTCCAGACAATTCTTTTCTTTTCTTGACACAGAGTGTCACTCTGTTGCCAAGGCTAGAGTCCTACAGCATCATCATAGTTCACAGCAATCTCGATTGCCTGTATTCAAACCATCCTTCTGCCTCAGCCTCACAAGTAGCTAGGACTGTAGGCACACCACCACAATGCCTGATTCATTATTTTAGTCGAGAAGGGGTCTCACTCTTGCTCTGGCTGTGCTCCAACCACTGAGCTTAAGCAGTCATTCACTTCAGCATCCCAGAATGCTAGAATTATTGAGTGAGCT
Organism: Loris lydekkerianus; assembly: GCA_963574355.1. NCBI lineage: Eukaryota > Metazoa > Chordata > Mammalia > Primates > Lorisidae > Loris > Loris lydekkerianus. The sequence continues at coordinate 18,849 of CAUYPK010139044.1, forward strand.
ACCATGCCCAGCCTAACTTAAAATATTTCTTAAACCATTAAGACAAGATGAGAACATATAAGTCACTAAGTAAAAAAATAACCAGAACATCTTCCTGGTTTTGCTATTACCACCAACATAGTCAAATGATACTTATTTGAAAAGAGAAATATGCTGTTCTTAACATATTGAATTTCTTAGAATTTATTAAAGTGTTTTTATCCTGAGTGTTAGAAAAATTAACAATCGCTAACTTACTCCCATATACCATATTTGAGCCACCTAACAAGAGGGTGCTATTTTATAAAAAGAAAACGTTGCTCCAACAAGTGCAATTAGCTTGAAAATTTTTAAAGTAAGCCCTTATAAGTGCTGTCAGATTGCTCAAGTGCAGAAAATAAGGAACCTATAGGACAGAGCAGGTCAGAGAAGGGGAAGTGCAAAAAATAAGGCAAGGCTTCCAGGGGTCCTCAAACTTTTTAAACAGGGGGCCAGTTCACTGTCCCTCAGACCGTTGGAGGGCTGGACTATAGTTAAAAAAAAAAAAAAAAAAAAAACCAACTATGAACAAATTCCTATGCACACTGCACATACCTTATTTTGAAGTAAAAAAAAAAAAAAAAAAAAAACAGGAACAAATACAATCACACTGCCTCACGTGGCCCGCGGGCTGTAGTTAGAGGACTCCTGAAGCAGAGCACTTTATAAGAAGGTCCAAATCTAGTTACACAATATATCATAGGAAGCCACGCAGAGATCAATGATAACTGGTTATGATCAAGGTGGACTGAAGGATGGAAGAAAATAGAAAAGAGTAAATGTTTAATGCTACTTTTTGCTGAAGACATAAGTGACATTTTCATTTCCAAATTTTCTTTAGAAGAAAGGTCAGATATTAGATCAAACACTATCTAGTTCATAGATATTATGAATCCTATTTAAGAATAGTAATCACTATGGAAAAATATATGCCCTAAGACATCTGGAAATCATTTAAGAATGAAATTGCAAAAAAAGTTGATCTACATATTTAGAAAGTAAATCAACCAGATTCCCTATCTATAAAATAAGAGTTGATAAACTGTTGTACGCCTTGAATGATTATTGTAAAGATTAAATGCAGCCAGATAAATAAAATGCTTACTGTTGTCCCTGGCATGTTATAAGAGCTCAAATAACATTATTATTAGTGATATTTAGAAAACCAGGAGAATCTTAAGGAGTTACACCTGTGTGTGTGTGTATGTGTGTGTGTATAGGATGTAAGCAAGCAAATGTTGAAACACAATGAACATAAGACTCCTCGATAACTGAGCCACAGTCTTTAGTCTGGCATCTGTACAACCTTATGGCACTTCATTTTTCTGAGCTTTTTAAAATCTTCATTTATAAAATCAAGAGATTGAACTAGATTAGATTATCTCTTTGATTTTTTTAGTGCCTTTAATGATTTTTAGATAAACATCTGAACATTTTTATAGAGTTGAGGTCTATCTATTAGTTAAAACTATTTTAACATTTATATTTTTCTTATGTATCTCTTTATAAGGTTCTGAATTTCATACATTGTACAAACATTAGGACAAGTTCCAAAACCAAAAAACTTCTGGGTTTCACTCTCAAAAGTGGAGTGTTGAGTTGTATCTCTATCAGTTTTTGATGTTTGACAATGTGCATATTAAAAATGTCCCACAACACAAGAAATTTGGCCATTTCATTATCTCTGTTGGATGGCCAGCTCCAAACTTCACAGTGATTATTTCCAAGTGCTTTGTGGAGATGAGAGAACGAAGGAAAATGGAAAGACAAACACAGATTTAAAGTTTTAAGAACAGTATGGGCTGAAGGATCTTTGCTCCTTATAGTGAGACTTCAGGAAAGACCAAGACCTTGGCCAAGACCTTTCTTACATCTAGTAGGGGAAGGTCAAAATCTTTACATCATAATTCTTGCATAGCTTGCATTGCCTAATTAAACTATGTTTTAAACTAGCTACATTAATTAGACTGATTTACTTTTTACTGTTATTGCTCTAGGTTATTTATGATCTTAATACAAACAGAACATGGGACAGGGAACACAGCCCAGAAGTAGGATATCAAAGAAGACCCCAATTAAGCCATGCACACAAATCACAGAAGTGGCAATTAACACCCAAGAAGCTTTGTGCTCAGAGGGACTGATGCTTCTGAGCATACCAAGGCCCCAGAAGAAAGGAGATATTTTTCTCCTTATCTGGGCCAGAACAACTCTTACGTTAACAAGGTACAAACATTCTACATTCCCTAACTCCGCAAAAGCACTTACTCTTCCTGAGACAGCAGCTCTGCCCTGGCAAGCCTTGCCTGCTCAGTGACCTTGAGTGGAGTCAAGCTTAAGGAGGGGTGAAGTTTTGGCAAGTTAGCCTCTAGCATCCTAAAGGGGCTGGTGCTTCAACAGTGCATTTTGCACCAGGTTTTGGGTTTCTTTGATCCACTTCTGTCCTGTCTCTGTTCCCTTTTGCCCATCCTCTGCAATCGTTTTCTTAATTTAATTCTTAACCTACTTATAAATAATAATTGGATATTGGTTTTAAGCTTATTAAATCATTATTACTAGCAATGCAAGCACATCAAAATATGACTCTTCCCTTAGGTACCCATATGTGCACCTGCAACCTCAAACAATAACCCTAACAGGTGAGCTAGTTCATATTTGGCAATTACTCCTTTGAATAATAGTCTTTTATTAATACTTCAGTCACTTGGCAAATTCTGTACTATTTCAAAATTAAGTAAACCTCTTTATTATGGTTGTTTGTAATGGGAGAGAGAAGTTAGGTTATACCAGATGACATTAGATAAAAGTTATTAAAAAAAAAAAAAGGAGAAAAGTTTTGTTTATGGTTTGTAGCACTAAGATATAAATTGCGATCATTAATTCTACAAGAGCCTATATGTATGTGTGTTTTAAGGTCACGGCTTTATTAAAATTATCCATTTAAAGACAATTAACTTATAATTTCTCTGGAGGGAAAGGAAGCACATATGTCAAAGAGAAGGATGGATCCCGTTTTAATTTGTATTTTAATTTTATTCAATTTATTTTTATTTTAATTTTCATTTCTCTCTCTATGAGTAAATCTAGACTTTTTTTTTTTTTTTCAAACTGGTAAGGGAGAGCAAACTCTGAATCTCCTACAGAAGTGCGCCTTTTCCCCAGTGAGTCCCTCATTGTGTTTCCATATATTTTTATTGCAAACTACAGAAAATTACATAGAAAATCCAAAAAGAGTCCTGAAGTGATCAAAATTCTAAGGCAAGTGAAATAAATTGAGCAATATTATCAATATTCTCACTGTTACCATGTGTTAAGTTTTATTCAGTGCTTTCTATAGACAGGGTAGAATTCTAAGAGGCTTACATACCATATATACTCGAGTATAAGCCGAATTATTTCGGCACAAAATTTGTGCTGAGTTCGGGTTTTTCGGCACAAATTTTGTGTGGAAAAACTCGGCTTATACTTGAGTATATACAGTATGTTGACATAGGTAATTCTCACAACATGCCTGGGTATAAAAACAGGTGTTATTCTTCTTTCACAGCTAAATAAATTCAGGTACAAGGGAGTTTTTAATCAGCCAGGGTTTGTACATTTAAATTAGATTTGAACATTGTACAAGCTTTGTACATTAATATTTTTCAATAAAAATTTTAAAGTTATTAATAATAGATCAGAAAATCTTAGAAATCTTTTATAACGTGGCACACATAATAAGTGCTCAGTATGTAGCTGATTACAATTTTCAATACAGTTCATGATTCTCTATTTCTTCTTATAGGCTATGACAGTCAAGGAATGTTTATACATGTATCAGTTCAATAATTGAACACATTTCTCTTTAAAATTACATTTCTTACAATATTTACAGCGCTCATATAGGCTTGCTTTCTTACTCTTTTTACAATAGGTTATATTGAAATATTGATGTCAGCAAATGCTCAGAAAGTTAGTCATTATATGTATATAAACAAAAGATACTACTGGAAGATTAATTTTTAATAACAAATAAACTAAGATATACTGGCACAACCAAAATGCTGCATTAGATTCTTTCTGCATTATCCTCTAGTATTGACACAGCATTATTCTGTCTTATTGACTTGGAATATGAACTTTCAAATTAACAGCCAACAACATTAACCAAGAAAACAAACAAACAAATAAACAAAAACATACAGGTAGATGATGCCACATCATATTTTACAACATGACTAGTTCAGGCTGGGTACAGTGGTTCATATTTTAATCCTAGCACTTTGGAGAGGCTGAGGCAATAGAATTGCTTGAACCTAGGAGTTCTAGACAAGCCTGTCTAGACACTGTCTCTATAAACAAAATTTAAAAATAGCTGGGCATGGTGGTGCACACCTAGCTACCTGAGAAGCTGAGGTTGTCCTAGCTACCTGAGAAGCTGAGGTAGGAAGATCTCCTGTACTCAGGAACTTAAAACTAAAGTGGGTTATGATGGCCACTGTGCTCTAGACTGGGGAAAAAGAGTAATATCCTGTTTCTAAAAATAAGACAAAAATGGCAAGTTCAATGAATTTTAAAAATATTTCATTCCCATTTTATACTTCGATTTTAAAATTTATTAATTTGGTATATTGAAGTTAATATGGGTTAAATATCTCCTAAATTATAACAAATATTTATTAAATAATGTACTTATGCCAATTTTTATCTTAAATTTTCTTTTCTTTTTTAAATTTTGTTGTATGATTACAATTGCAAAAAAAAGGAATGTTGTTTTCTAAACCTATAGAAATTTTAATTATAAAATTAAAAGTGATTAGGAAATCTATACTTTGTATATTAAAAAATAATAAAATTGTGACTAAGAAATGATAATTGGATACATTAATTGTGATAATTATTTATTTTATTTTATTATTATTTATTATTATTTATTTCTCACTTTGTCACCCTCAGTAGAGTGCCCTGGCATCATTCCTCACAGCAACCTCAAACTCTTGGGCTCAAACCATTCTCTTGCCTCAGCCCCTCAAGTAGCTGAGACTATCAGCACCTACCACAATACTAGGCTATTTTTTAGAGACGGACTTTCACTCTTGCTCAGGCTGGTCTCGAACCTGTGAGCTCAGGCAATCCGTCGGCCTTGACCTTCCAGAGTGCTAGGATTATAGGCCTGAGCCACTGCATCTGGCCTGATAATTAAAATTTTATGTTATGTAGATTAGGAGTAAGTTTGCCTTTTTTTTTTTTTTATTTGTTTGTGTGTTTGTTTGAAACAGAGTCTCACTATGTTGACCTTGGTAGAGGGCTGTGGTGTCACAGCTCACAGCAACCTCAAACTCTTGGGCTTAAGCAATTCTCTTGCCTTAGCCTCCCAAGTAGCTGGGACTACAGGTGCCCACCACATGCCTGGCTATATTTTTTTTTGCAGTTGTCATTGTGTTTAGCAGGCCTGGGCCAGGTTCAAACCTGCCAGCCTCAGTGTATGCGGCCAGCGCCCTAACCACTGACCTATAGGTGCTGAGCCAAGAGTAAGTTTTTTAAATAGCAGAATTCATGGCTCAATTCAAATAGTCAATTCAAGACACAAGCTAAAACAAATTTACTTCTCTAAGATATTGATCTCATAATCCTATTTTTCTAATCTTGAAAATACAAGTTATTTTAGGAATTATGAGTTATACATTTTTTAACATTGCTTAACTCAATTTGTAGCATTTAATAAACAATACATGTTTTAATAAATCCCTAAAATCAAAAATTTATATCTTTACAATTTTTAAAGATACTCAATGTTTACTCTTTTTGAGGTAATATTCTACTTAACATTAAAGTATTGAGTTACTACTTCTTTCCAAATACATATTTAATCCTTATTGTTTTACTAGCTTTTAAAATCTGTGCTGTGCCCTTTACTTTTGAATCAAAAATCCTTGAAAGTTTCATTTTAAAATGAATTAACTTTTTTTTTCCCCCTTTTTTTGCAAGGAAAAGCAGGGTTGTTAGTTTAAAAAGAGTAATCTCTCGTTTCTCTTCTGATTATTCATCTTATTCTTGGAACAACTTTTCTCTTTAAATATTTACATTTACTTTTTTTCCTTTACCCATAAGTTCTGTTTTGTGTCTCCATTCCTGTTTCTTTTGTTTATTAATTTTAATTGTATATTCTATTTACTACCACTAATCCTCTGCTGAATTATCTTCTCTAAAATCAGTATCTCCAAATATGTGGCTGTGGATTTCATATACTAAGGGGACGCTCATTTCAGAAGTGCTAGTTTGGCCCTATGGTGCTGGTGTGCTAATGGCACTACTTGACAAATAGTGGACCATCCAGATTTGACCCTAGTGTTATGATGGTGATTCTTTGCAGTTGCTATTAAGTTGTGAGAAAAAAGATCCCCAAGGGCATTTAGTTGTCTTCTCAATGAACATAAATATATTAAATCTTCAATTTGTATGCTAGTGCAATAATTAGAACATTTAGTTATATCTGTGGTGAATAGTAAATTATTAAACATGGAACACTTTAGTTCTAGAAGGATGCGTACATTAGTTATATAATTGACATCTGTTAACATTTTTCTGATTTATGTGCTTAGCATTTAAATGGTATCAGGGTTAGTAGTTTTGGGAAACTTGTCTAACCAAAGGGATGGTGGCATCTGGCAAGTCACTGGTAGTAGTCATTTATCTGACACATAGATAAAATCTAAGGTATTCTTTATCTTTTTAAAAACAAACTTAAGAGCAATAATGTTTATTAAATGTTCCTATTTTATTAAATATAATTTAATTACACAAAAGCATCAAGGAAGTAAGTATAAGATCTAGTGGGTATACAAGATATTTTACCTAGCATATTTATGGGTTCTGTCACATTCATAGTTAATATGATAAATGTAACTCTTTTAAATGTTCATGATACACTTATAAAACAGCTAATTCACTGGGAGGCTTAGACTGGTGGATTATTTGCACTTATACACTTATAAAACAGCTAATTCACTGGGAGGCTGAGACGGGTGGATTATTTGCACTTATACACTTATAAAACAGCTAATTCACTGGGAGGCTG
>CAUYPK010139046.1:0-14703 GCA_963574355.1 Loris lydekkerianus
GAATTTCGGCTCTTTGCCTCTTATCATTATTTTGTATACTGTGGCTCTTTGCCAAGTTTGGATTTTGTTATGCTGCTTCTGAGGAGGGACCTCTGAGGAGCGATCTCGGAGCGCGTAGTCGAACTTGTTCGCCACCCCTGAATGTGTTTGTGACTTAACACAAAGAAAGAAAGAAAGACGGAAGGAAGGAACGAAGGCACGCAGAAGGAAAGACTTGGTTAGAATTAGAAAGTGATTTGGGATCAAAGGTATTTGTGTTCAGCCACGATCAAAACACTTTACACATGTGATTTTATCCAATGCTTTCAAGAGCCCTGTATTGTAGCAATTAGTAACACCTTAAAAAATATATATATATTTAAGGTTCAAGATGTTCTGTAACCTGCCCAATGTTTCCCATGCACATTCTACTACCCTGTGTGCACATTCAACCCACCTCCCAGCGTGGTACAGTGTTTACTATATTGTGTTCTTTAATGAACATAAATCAATTATAATGACAGGTCAAAAAGGAGAACAAGGAAGAAAGCTTTTTATTTATTGTAATATACCTAAAAAATTATCCTGAAATATAATGAATATATTGTAACTATAAGAGAGTTTCTACAAAAAAATATTCTGTGGTTTCTGTGGTTAAGACCATCTTGTAGGCCCTTGGTTCACAGTGCAGACTTGGGTTCAGATCCTGCTGCAATATTGCCTTCTCTGTGTCTCTGCTAATAGAGTTGAAAAAATAAGCACTATAATTAAAATACCACCCTCTGAGAGGGTGATATTTGTACCTTTTGGAAAATATATGCTCAAAGCATCCCTCAAAATCACATAGTCATAGGTGTGAGGGAGAAGAGGGAAGGGAAGAGAAGGGGAAGGGGAAGGGAAGGAAAGGGAAGGGGAAGGGAAGGGAAGGGAAGGGAAGGGAAGGGAAGGGAAGGGAAGGGAAGGGAAGGGAAGGGAAGGGAAGGGAAAAGAAAGAGAAGGGAAAGGAAGGGAAAGGAAGGGAAGGAGAATTAGTGAAGGAAGAAACTTTCCACAGTGAATAAGCAATATGGCATGAACAGAATTTATTCATTTGGTGGCTACTTCCCAAACAGAATGAAGCAGCAGGACAAAGTGAGAAAGAGTACTATACAACACTAATTGGTTTTCTGATGCCTTGAGGTCTAAACTTAGTTTCTGTGGCTTTGGACACAAGTCACAGGACAACACTTCTCTATGATCCCTTGTAGGATTAACAGATTATGATTCTGCAAAGCATACCTTGAAGACATGTTTTATCAGTATCTCCAACCCTAGGAGCATGTAGTTGTTTATATTGCCATTGTCAGTCTTTAACAAACGAACAAGATGACCTGCTTTTTAAATTTTTGTAAGGAAACTTTTGTATATAGAAATGGCCACCAAATCCATTTCTATACTTTATTTGAATAGAGAATCTCTCAGACTTTTCCACGAGCTTCCAGACACTGTCCCAATACACCCTAGTGGCTGGCGGTTCTTAGCTGCCAACTTAATCCATCGACTGCTTTAAAGGAAAGCCCTGGAGAGCTGAGGCAGCCTAAGGTATTGGACGCTCCCAGCACAGCTGAAGAGACATCCCCTCAATAGCCATGGAGACAAGGCTCAGAATGCTTTTTCACTGAAAGGATGTAATTGCTAATGTAGTTATTGACTTGATGGATCTGTCCCAGTTTAGCTTATTTCATTAGGGCTGTTTCCTCAGCCATTTTAGAATGAAATTTCTTAGGTATCTTACTACAAAGAAAATGCCCTGTCTACTTTTTCTCCTTTAAAAAAAAAATCATTATAATCGGTTTGTGTTTTTAAGGGTTTCCAATGTACTAAGGATGCATCAGACATATATGAAATCCCTCAGCAGTTTATATTCTAAATATGCAAAAGCAGCCTCCATATTTGAGGTACCTGAGATGTCTGTGAAAAGCTTTGCTGCTTTCATGAGTCAGTTATTTTAGGCCACTTATGATTCATTGATCCTCTTAAACAGGTGCCTGATCATTTGCTAGTTCATCAAAATATGGGCAATGCTGCCAAATGAGCAGTTACAGCCAAAAACCTTGGATATTCCTCTTGCGAAGCATAAATTTTGAAGTCATTTCCCAGCGACAAATCAGAAGAGCAAACCCTTTCTTTTTAATCCGTTAGCCACAGAAAAAGCCCAGTGATCACAGTTAGGAAATATACCTTGTAAGTTAAAATCTGTAGTATGTTTGCTCCAACATCCTAGGGAAGTTGGTTTATTCAGAGATGGCAGATGGCTTTGATCCAAATCTGATGAATGAAACTTCATTTTAACTCCAAAGGCAGTATTACTTGGAAGGGGCAAAGACACTTAAATAAAACAGAATCCATGCACAAACTTAGTGACTTGCATTTTCTGGGTTGAAGCACCACGCCTAGTGGTCACTAAGTCACCACGCCTAGTGGTCACTAAGTCGCCACTTAGTGACTTGCATTTTCTGGGTTGAAGCATCTGAGGCCCTGGGTCAGTGAAGGAGTTAACGCCAGGTTTCTCACCCCTGCCCTTGCCACACCATAATTAAAGCAGTGTCAGCTTCCCCTATAAACTAGTGCTATGATTTTCAGGTTTATGACTGAACTATAAAAATTCACTCTAGGCTGAAAATTGCCATAAGGCAATGAAACTTGAGAACACAATTTTCATAGAAGAAAATTATTTCAGCTCTTTAAAGTCATAGGAACTTTTTTTTATTTTTTATTTTTCATGCTCACATAATGAAAATAAATCTACTTTATATATACAAATTGTCTATGAGGTTATTGAATTACAGCAATCTATAATATTTAAAGGTTTATAATATGTATTTTTCTGCCTCTTCCCATCCCTGTATAGAAATACATGATATAAACAACTATTGAGACTTGGGAAAATTTAAGTTGGAGGAAAGCGCAGAAGATCAGATCTAATCCTGCTTCTCCACTCAGACAATCTCCCTGAAGAAGTTTCTCTTGCCCTTACTTCTTTCTATACATTATTGACTTATACAATAATGTATACTTTCTATACATTATTGACTTATTGACTACATACATTAAGACTCATTTCTTCTGTGGGGTTCTCAAGAATTCTTTTAAATTCTATAACATTTTCAAAAATATGGTAATATCCATTCTCGTTAGAAACAAAAGAGAATTCCATCTTTATAAATGGGTAAAGAATCTGTGGTAGGAGAGTGCTGTGGTTGGTGCCTCAAAGACCACCCATCAAAAGACAGGGTTTGGCTGTATGGTGTCCTTGTTGGGAAGAAACAAGCCATTTTGGAGCAATGGAATCAGAAGAACAAATGGATTTTTCAGAGTTAGGAGTTACAAATCTATTCTTGCTTTATTTTCTTTAAATAAAACTCCTTTAAAACCACATATCATTAAATGGCATAGCTTCATATGAACCATCACTTCAAGCAGAGCTTAAAATGTTGTGAAGATCCATTTGTGGACTCAAGAATTTCTCCCATGAACCAGCAAACAATGTATTCTTCTTAATAACAATAAGGATGAATTCATTATTTAAGCATGTTTCTTTATCCTTATAAAAACTGTAAACAAAGAAAACTCCAGTTGAAAATGTGTTGAAATTTGTCAAAAATTCTGATGAACTCTAGATATTTCCATAATAGTGTGCTATTTTATTTCCACTGACTTAAAATAATTTGGAAGGTAAAGGACATATTATGGAAATAGTTTTTAAAAAGACAAAAATATAGGATGGTGCCTGTGGCTCAAAGGAGTAGGGTACTGGCCCCATATGCTGGAGGTGGTGGGTTCAAACCCAGCCCCAGCTAAAAACTGCAAAATAAAAAAAAAGACAAAAATACATTAATATTTTGATTATTATAAGAGATGACAGAATTAGAAGAAATAAAAGTTATCATTTAACCAGTATCTATGTCATGTGGGGCAGTCGACTGGTCAGTGCACATTCACATACTGCACTTGAGGAAGGAAAAACAATTCCAGTTGAAGCTGATGCCTGAAGACATGAAAAGATCCTCAATCACAGAGGTTGGGGAATGAATAAAAGAGAGCCCCAGACCAAAGGAAAATCCAACATTGCCTTTAAAGAATTCTCTTTGTTGCATTCTTGTGGGTGCACATAATGTATGCACCACATTCACAGGCAGAAGACCACAGGTTCTGCTTAAAAAGCTCCTGGGAAAGGTAAGCCCCCACATGGGGTCAACCGGACCACAGGTTTGCAGTAATTTATACTCTTAGTAAGTGTGAGGGCAGAGAAGGAAAGTAGTCTTGCATTCTGACTCCTTCTATTAAACTTAAACATCTCCAAATTGCAGAGCTCCATTCTGATGTACATGTTTAAAAAGTTAAGCTTTCTCTCCCAGGAAAAAGAAGGAATATTCCAAGTGAGAAGAAGAATAACTAAAGGAAACTGAAAGAGACTAAGCTTGCAGCAGCAGGCAGGGAAAATGTTTCCAATGACCCAGTTTAAAGGGCTGTAACCTTGGAGGGCACAGAGAAGACACAGCAGCCTGCAGGACAAGTTGGAGTTCCATGATCAGAGATGAAACAATTCAGTTTGACAACACTCTGGCTTTGAGGCCAAGACCACCAACAGAGCACGCTTGGCAAGCAGCACTTAGAATCCTTGCTCAAAGGACAGACTGGACTAGAAAACAGAGTGTGCAAAAACCGCTGATTGGCCACTGGGACTTTCAGCCACATCAGCACACACAGGAAGGAACACTGTCAACTCATCCATCACTAAATGTAATGGGCAGGGACAGAACGTGAATGTAGCTTTACCCACCAGCAAAAAATCCGTCCCCATGAACAGTTTTTGAACAGCAAAAATATTTTTTCTCAAGGATAGACCTTTGTTTCTTTCTTGTTGCATTGTGTGTTTGTTTTTTAAGTTACTGGCAATGGATTTGCCAAATGAGAGTAAGGACTTTACACTTTCCCTTGAATATTATTTTTCTAAAACAATAAGGTATTTGATCAAAGAGTGCATTTTGAGCACTTGCCACTTTCAATCTGAAAGTTTGGAAAAAAGCTGAATTGAGGCGAGATACGGCCTCTGTACATTCTACATTATATTTGTCATCCCTAAACTTATAATGTTTACTTCAGGTAAATTACTTTTGGGATAATTGAGTACAGAAGAATTATAAGTTTTTATATTATTTTAGGACTTTTTACATGAATCAATTTAGATTTTAGATCATGATTTATATTGTGATGTTCACATCATAATTAGGGCAGCTGTAGATGAGCTCTAAATAGTTCTTTTATTCTTTATGAATACCATCAAACAGAAATTATCATTTAATTTTGTGTATCTGAAACTGTTCAGTTCCCCTTGCCTGAAAAGGCTGCCCAGATTCCTAAATAATATACTAACCCAATTCCCTGAGTCTAATCCCTCCTCCGCATTTACGCTCACAGCCTCTTGGAAGCTAGAAAATAGGGGTGTGGAGTCACCATCATGATCTACCCTCTGCCATCTATCATAAATCCATTACCTAGCACCTAACCTGAACATTAAACTTTCAAACCATTAAAGATCCCATATCCCTGCATCTCATTGCTCTGAACCCTTGACTTTGGATTTCTCACCCCAGGCCAGATTCCACCTCTTGGTTTTTCTTTCCAATCCTTATCATAACCTATTCTACAAACTGTAACCTTTGAAAAGACCAAATCAAGTAAATCACCACTTACCTAACTTTCACCCTTCAGATCTCTAACTAAATGTTAGAGCCTAACTAACTAACTAATTTAGATCTAACTAAATGTTAGATCTCTAACTAAATGTTAGGAGCCTTCCCCCCAAACTCCAGATCGCATGAGGTGTTGCCATTATGCACACTAAAGAATGCTATGTTTCTCAGGACTCACCACAGTTATGATCATGTATCTCTGTGTAATCCCATAGTCAATGTCTATCTTTCTACTATGCTGCATGATGCCTGGGACAGAGAATTGGTTCTGTGTTACTTCTTGCTATGGCACGGTGCCTGGCAAACAGTAGGCTCTCCTGACCTACTCACCATTGCTGTTAAATTTATAGTCTCTGGTGACTTCAGGAATTATTCCTGACATGTAGTGTTTGCCTTTTAAAGGAAAATAACAAGACAAGGTTTGTTAGTCTGCTTCATGTCTAATCATGACAAGATTAAAAGCATCACCTCTTCTCAACAATGCTGTGAGGCATGGATTATTGTTTTCATTTTATAAATTACCCTGTGCAAAGTCCTACAGCTAGGTTAGGGTTTAAAACCAAGTTCTGCCTGATGCCAGTATTTTTACTGAATCTTGATTCTTTGTTCCCAAAGAAAATAATCTCTATGATAGAATATAAAACATTGCTTTCTGATCCTCCCTTCATATTATACAGGGGATCACTTATGTTACTTATGAGCTTTTAACTGGTCTCATTGTTTACCCTCCTGCTTCCTAAAATCCTTTGTCTATACAACAGCCAGAGTAATCTTCTTAAAATGTAGGCTATGGAATTCAACTCTTCTGCCTTCAATCCTTCAGGATTTTCAGTACACCTAGGATAAAGTCTAAGCTCCTTGCAATGGCCAATGAGGCACTCTATGGTCTGGCCTCTACCTGCCTTTCAGACCTTATCTCTTACCATACCCCCTTTTGATCACTATCCCCAGCCATGCTAGTCTTCATGAATTTCCTACATTTGACCAAGCTCATTCCTATCTTAGAGCTTTTGTACGCTTCCCTCCTGAAATTCTGTGGCACTGATACTCACATATCTAGCTCCTTCCTACCACTCAGATCTCAACTCAAACTTATCTCCCCAGGGAAACTCCTCCCTGTTTAATTATAATTCTTACCTTGATCCCTATCATTCTCTAACATACTACACTGAGATATTTTTTCCATCTAGCCAAGTCAAATCTTCACCTGGCTAACTCTTATCATCCATGCTTTAGCCTGGCACTTCCTTAGGGAAGCCATATCCAAAGTTTCAGAAAGAGGAGACTCTCCAATTGTATATTTTTTTAACTGATGTTATCTTATTTATTTATAAAATTTCCCAAACATTAATATGAACATAAGCTCCATAAAGTAGTAGCTTGGGTCTGTCTTTTTGTGCTGGAGCATCACTCAGAAATAAATAGTTCTTATTCATGAAATGTAGGGCATAGGAAACAGATTATTAAATAAGTAAAGTTTGATGAGCACTACAAAAGAACAAGAACCATGATTACACATAGAATAAAGAAGTACCTGTTCTAGTCTTGGTAAAAGAGAAGTCAAGAAAAGCCTTTCCAAAAAGTGATGAGCCTTTCCATCAAGGTAAGAACTATAATGTAAGTAGGAGTTAGCCAGGCGTGGTCTGGGAAGCAAGGTGGGATGATAAAGGAAGAATGTAAGAATATTCAGGCATCTATAAACACATGTATATCCAACACTCTGCCCAGATATCCATGCGTTCTCTGTACCTCTGCCCATTTCTTCTCATAAAACTCACCGCCATCTGAAAATACATCATATTTCTTTGTTTATGGTCTGACCCTCAGAACCACTAAAATAAATGCTTCACGAGGGCAGGAGACTTTATGCTCTCCATTGTACTGAAGTGCTTAGAACAGTGGCTGTTTGAGGGGGAAGGTTTGATAGAGGGAAGTTAAATGGTGGGACCACACCTATGGAGCATATTGCAAGGGTACAAGTCAAATCTATCTAGAATAGAACATAAATGTCTTAACACAATAACTAAGTAAATGAGGTGAAAGCTATGTTGATTAATTTGATGGAAGCACTCCAAATTGTATAAAAAATCAACACATTGTACCCTACAAATGCATAAAGGTATTCACGATCTATGGATACACAACTTAATAAAAGGAAAAAAAAAAAAGTCAGTGATAAATAACTTTTAAATGAATGTGTCTTGAAGAAATAAGAGTATAATCAATGCACTAAAAAAAAAAAAAAAAAAAAAAACCCAGAATGGCTGTAACACGAGATGAGAATGATCATGGGAAAGATGATTTGGGCTTGGGAGCAGAACTAGTGAGCATGTTAGGAAGTTTGGAATTTATTCAAAAGTAATAGATTGAATTGACGTAATGAATAATTGAATGTAGCAAGTGAGGAAAGAGAAATTGGCCTTAATTTCTAGATTTGAATCACAGATAAATGAAGGAGTTTTTGTGTGAGTAGGAAAATCACTGGGAAAGGAACAGGTTCAGTGCTTAGAGTGATGAGTTGAGTTTGGCTGTGTGGATTGAAGGGAAGTCTGAGACTTTTTAGTGGATAAGCCTGGAAGGTAGGTGGATATACAGGTAGGGCAGGCTAAATGTATACATTTAAGAATGATCTACATTATCATCAGTTAGTTGGTAGGTAGGTGTATTGCTAAGGATCTGGATTCGAACTGACTAAATTGGAATCCTGGCTTTTGTTGAAAGGCCTTGGCCAACTTATTTAATAACTCTAATCCTCAGTTTTCTTGTCTGCAAAGTGGAGCTAATTAAAGGCCCAACCTCAAGGGATTGTTTTGAGAGTAAAATGACATAAAAGATGAATAAATGAATAAAACATAGCCTGGTACAGCAAGAGCTCTTAATAAATATTAATAATTTTTATCTACTACTAGCTATTTAGGATTATAAAGACCACCAAATTCATGAGATTTTGTTAAATGGCATAGAGATAACTCAAAACCAACAGATTCACATGGTGAATTTTTGCAGTCTTCATCCAAATACAAATCACATAATTCAATTCTTCAAGAATGACAATGCATAAGTTCCTACTTACATATACTCTTTTGCCATTAATTGCTATAGCAAATATTGACAGCATTTTTTGACCCATTCTGTTTCATATTGTTCTTTACTCTTCAGATGATACTTTTGTCATCTTTGAGAAGTAATTATTGGAATACAAATATGCATTACTTTGAAAGTAGTAAGGAAGCATAAATAGGATTTAAAGCTACATATTCTAAACTTCTATTATAATTATTTTTCCTAACTCATCAATGAGAATATATTCAAAACATATATATTTCTATACCCCACCAGTGAATAGTGCTTCTTTTTTCATCTATATTAGATAGTGAATATCGAAAAGCATGAATAACTTCATTGGCTCTCACTGTCCTGTTCCCCTCTCATCAAATCAGAGGGAATGGAGTCTAAACACTAAGCAAAGATAAATGCATTAATATGTGCACATACACACACCCTGGAAGGGACTCTAACAATCACAGAGTGCAGGGGCTTTATTACACAGATACAGCCAATCTGAGGTCTGAAGAGGTGGGATGGCTATGTGCCAGAGTCATGGTTAGAATTCTGGTCTCCTAACACCCAGCCCAGTGTTTCTCCACTATGCTGGGATTAACACATTTACTGCTTCAGTTTAATCATGTCTCAAATCACAGCTAAACTGATTCTCGCCATCTCCTTTTTTTAACCACATATTATAGTGTTAAAAATAAATACTCCAAAATAGACAATTAAAAGATTCATATAGCAAGTCATTGTCTACAAAAGATTTGAAAATAAGGCTGACATCTGTTACAAAGAAGGATTAATTAGGTATCGTTTTCAATGATGAATCCTGGCTCCATTTCCCACGAGAACAGTTGGTAAATGTACTGTTCTAATTAGGGATTTGGATCAAAATATCATTTTATTCTAATCATGAAGCCTATTAAGATTTTTATTAATATGATGAGTTTTACTAACTATGCACATCACACATACTTATATGACAAACAAATACTTTTTCCTCTGATAGAAAAGAAAGTTCATAAATAGTATTACATTTACTACTGGGGGTTATTAACTTGGGGCTAAACTGCTGCATTGTAATTTTTCTTTCTTTCATTGTATCATGCTTTCTTTATGATATGTTTTTAAAATCTTGTGTTGTTAAAATCACGTAAAATCCT
The DNA here is from genome assembly GCA_963574355.1 of Loris lydekkerianus. NCBI lineage: Eukaryota > Metazoa > Chordata > Mammalia > Primates > Lorisidae > Loris > Loris lydekkerianus. The sequence goes on from CAUYPK010139046.1 coordinate 9,929, forward strand.
ATAGAATAAGAGACCTAAAAAGCAGGGCTCTGCCAAGAGACATGGCAGATATGGCTTGAATCATGGGCTAAAGACAAGTTCCTCTAAAATTATTTTAAAGGGAAATAATAATAAATACCAGGCTGCCCAGCCCTTATCTGCTATCTCCCTATTTCCACCTAAATCCAATCACACCATTGGCCCCAGCTCACGTAGTATAGTATTTGGAAAGGGAGTACAGATAGTAGAAAGAATGCAGAAATCAGAATATGGGGTCCTGAAATGAAATGCAGCTTCTGCTAATTCTGTCACTTCAAACTGTTACTTAAGGCCCTAAACTCTTCACATTTTCATCTTGTGATAGTTATGATGATAATACACTTATTTCTCTGGGGATATCATCAGAGTTAAATAAGATAATTTTGGGGGATGACAGAAAGTGTTACTAATAGGATCACTTACTTAATACATACCAAGTATCTCTCCAGGAATTTGTGAAAAGCTGCCTCACATTTTCCAAAAATGTACTAAGTCATGGTAGGTGGGGGGAAAACATGAAGAAAGTTAAAATATAAATATGTACATGTGAGTAAATAAATACAAAATTGCTTGCAGATTTCTACTTGATAATATGCTGGTTTTAGAAATGTTTATTATTTATGAATTTATTTGTTCATAGAAGAGAATTCTCTTAATTTTAGAGCAACCACAGACAATGACCTATCGTTTTAAAATTTTCACTATACTGGCCAGGAAGGGAATATACCAAATCATCCAATTAAGTAATAGATATTTGGAAAGGCTGGTTACATGAGGAGGCCTGGCCTGCTGTAAATGCATCCTCATTGATGCCACTGCCTGTTGCCATTTCAAAGGAAAAAGAGGGAACAATGCCTAAGATGCAGCTCTTGGTCAGGGTGGAGACAGGAGAGGGGTATCTGCTGAATGGATTTTCACAGGTAGAAAGGAGAGAGCCTTGAAGGAGAATGTGTGTGTGTGAGAGAGAGAGAGATTAGTTTTGAAAATATTAACCCCCTAAAAATGTTGAGAAGCTAGTCCCACCACATGTATGTCCTAAAATCAGGTTATCTAAACTGTGAGGTTAAATTTTCATATCTAGACTCATATACCTGTGGTATCAAATGAGAAGAAACTTCTGGAAGTATGAAACCTTTCTTAGCCTTTATCATTAGAAACATGTTACAAGTGGAGGCTGCTGCCCCAAAGCCATCCCATGCGTGCCTCTAAGACTGTGGTTATTCTTATTAGCCACTGTGCTTTCTGCCTCAGGAGTGAGCTTACATATTTGCATGAAGACCAACTCAGAGGAAAAAAAAAAAAAAAACACTTTAAGATATTTACAAGAGTTTTAGAATTCAAAATAAAAGTAAATTTATAGAGATACATAAAAATGCTTACCCTTACAACTTACATTACTCACTTTATTAAAGAGAATGACAATGATAAAAATTGGCACTACATTTTTAGCTACTGAAATGTTCACTTCTAGGCATATTTTAGAAATAGCAACGAAACTGATAATTAGCTTTCAAACTGATTATACATCACAGGGCATAGCACAAAGGTAGTTAGGCCACGTAACAGCTTCTTGCTAGAAGTACAAAATCTAGATCAGTCTACTACCAGAAGTCCTAAGTTCAACTAATTATAATCACTCCCTTGCAAACTACCATTGGCCTCTTATCACTGTCTTGTACTCTAACTGGATAAACCTAGTTATATGCCATTAGACTTTTGTATCCATGAAGCTGAATGTCAGTGAAGAAATGTGTACAATGAAGTAGATTTGTGTCACTGTCTATTTATGACCATTGAAATCTTTTAATTAACAGCACTTCATTGTGTATTCTGAGTCCCAGGCTCTCTAGTCTTCCCAAGGAACTCACTTTTGGTTATCCTTTCTCCTTCATCTTAAAACTTCCCCATCAATAGGATTATTTCTATTAACATATAAGCATGGTCTATTATTTCTGATCTTTAAAAAATAAAGTAAAAGTGTCCCATTTCCCAATAGCTCTGCATTGTATTTCTTTCTCTGTTCTTGTTATGATTATTACTTCAAAGTATTAGAGGGGTACCAATGTTTTTGGTTACATGGATCACTTTTGTAATGCTTGAGTCAGGGTTATAACTATGCCTGTCCCCTAGATAGTGTGTATTGTATCCATTAGGTATGTTTTTGCCCATCCTATTCTCCCTGCTACCCCATGCTTGATTTCCATTGCGTTTTTCTTCTCATGTGTGCTCATCTGCCAGTTCAAATTTAATAGGGAGTACACATAGTGTTTGTTTTTCCATTCTTTAGATACTTCAATTAGGACAATGGTCTCCAGTTCCATCCAAATTGCTGCAAAAGGCATTAAGTCATCCTTCTTTATAGCTGAGTATTATCCCATGGTACCTGTGGAATACATACCACACGTTTTGTTAATCTACCCATGCTTTTTTTTACTTATTTCAGAATATTATAGGGGTATACACATTTTTGTTACATAATTTTCTTTTGTGCAGATTAAATAAGTTATTAGTGTTCCCTTCCCCTAAATAATGTGTATTGTACCCATTAGGTGTGAATTTATCCATCCTCTCCTCTTCTTCTGTCTGCTTGATTTTCATTGAGTTTTACTTCCTTAATGGCGCGTAAGTGTTGATTCACTAATTGCAATTTAGTATTGAGTCCATGTGGTGTTTTTCCATTCCTGCAACACTTCACTTGGAACAATGGTCTCCTGTTCCATTCAGGTTGTTCCAAAGGATGCTAGATCACCATTTTTTTATGGCTGAGTAGAACTACATGTTATATACATATATACCACATTTTATTAATTTACTCATGAATTGATGGACACTTGGGTTGATTTCACAACTTTGCAACTGTGAACTGTGCTATAATAAACATTCAAGTGTAGGTGTCTTTTTGATAAAATGAATTCTTTTCCTTTGGGTAAATACCTAGTAGTAGGACTGCTAGATCAAATGGTAGATCTACTTTTAGTTCTTTGGGGAATCACTGTACATTTTTCCATAAGGTTTTACTAATTTGCAGTGTATAACTCCTTTCTCTTTGTATCCATATCATTATCTGTTGTTTTTGGACTTTGTAATACTATAAAAGCCAATCTAACTGTGGTAAGGTGATATTTCATTGTGGTTCTAATTTGCATTTCCCTGATAATTAGTAATGTTGAACATTTCTTCATTTTTTTTTTTTTTTTTTTGGCCATTTTTTATCTTCTTTTAAAAATCTTTTGTTTGTGTCTTTTGCCCACTTTTTAATGGGGATTTTTTTTTTTTTTTCTTGCTGATTTGCTTGAGTTGTTTACTGATTCTGGATATTACCATATATACTCGAGTATAAGCCAAGTTTTTTTGGCACAAAATTTGTGCCGAGTTCGGGTTTTTCGGCACAAATTTTGTGCCTAAAAAACTCGGCTTATACTCAAATATATACAGTAACCTTTTATTGGATATATACTTTGTAAATATTTTCTCCCATTCTGTAAGTTATCTATTTGCTCTGTTGATTATGTCCTTGGCTATGAAGAAGGCTTTTTAATTTAAACAAGTCCCTTTAAATTATTTTTGTTATTGTTGTGATTACCATTGGGGTCTTCTTCATAATTCTTCACCTATTCTAATATCTAGAAGAGTTTTTTACAAAATTCTCTTCTAGAATGCTTATGATTTCATGCCTGGAAAAAATAATTCTATGCTTCACTTAGAATCACAAAATAGCCCAAATAGCCAAAGCAATCTTGAACAAAAGGAATAAATCTAGAGGCATCACATTATCAGACTTCAAATTATATCACAAGGTATAGTAGCCAAACAGCGTGGTACTGGCGCAAAAATAGACACATAGACCAATGAAACAGAAGAGAAAATCCAGATATAAAATCATTCACATAGACCCAACTGATCTTTGACAAAATAGACAATAAACACTGTAGACAATAATCCCTATTCAATAAAAGATGCTGGAAAAACGTATACCCACATACAAAGAATGATACAAATCCATATCTCTCACCACTCACAAAAATTAAATCAGCATGGATAAAATTCTCTCTATGTTCTCAAAGAAATTTCTTTTTAGAATTATCATCTCACCTGGCTTCACTTCTACACTTTCTGTTTACCTTTCAACATTAAACATTTTTCATCTGCTTGCAAGACTCCACCTAACCCACTCTTGTTGAAGTTAACACAGAACTTCACCCAAATTTTTTTATATATACTTTTTTTTTTCCTGCAGTTTTTGGCCAGGGCTGGGTTTGAACCCACCACCTCTAGCACATGGGGCCAGCGCCCTACTTCTTTGAGCCACAGGCGTCACCCCCAAACTTCACACAAATTTTTAAGCATTTGACCCAATTGACCACTACTTCTCAAAACACAGGCTTCATTGACTTTCTGACCACATTTCCATTGACTTCTTTGGCAAATCTTTCTCAGACTCTTTTCCTAACTAATCCTCTTTTAAAATTCTCAATGTTGAAGTTCCTTGGTTTCAGGTATAAGACTTCATCTCTTCTAACATTAGACTCTCTCTCTAGAAGGTCTCATCCATTCCCATGACTTTAATAACAGTCTCCTAATGACTTTCAAACTGATACTTCTAGTCTTGATCTCCAGAGTCACAGAAGCAAATCCAAATAATTACTTGACTCAATCACTTACATGATTCAGGGTCTCCACAAACCAACTTGCTCAAGATGGGACACTATTCTTCCCTCCACTATCCCTTCCAATGACTTTCCTTTTCATTTAGAGTA
>CAUYPK010139047.1:0-14947 GCA_963574355.1 Loris lydekkerianus
TTTAAGGTAGATAGGTTGGGGGTGAATAGATAAATGCAAAGTTTTTAGTTAAACTATTTTAATATATTTCAGTTAATGGTTATGCATTTTTTGTAAATATATGAAAAGAATGCAATTCTTGCCCCCCCCCCCCCCCCCGCCCGCCAGGGGTTTATTTAAAGGACACATAATATTTGCATCAGTACTTCCTCAGGGTTTTTAGGAAAGATTCACCTGTGCCCTGAGCTGTCTTCACAGCCATGCATCTAGTTATTCCCAGGGCCATTATTCATTGATCCAACAAATATTACAGAGCACCTACTGTGTTCCAGATACAGAAAAATTTCATGAGTTCATGAATGTTTCCCACACTCGTTGACTCTGAACGTTTGTTAATGCTGCCCTTTTCTTTGTCTGCCTGGAAAACTCCTATGCACTCTTCAATGCCTATCTCACTGCCATTGTGAAGCCTTTGCTCACATCCCACTTGTCTCTCCATGAAAAGTCTGCTGCTCCCTCCTCTGGGACATTTGCTGTAACTCTTTACCATGGTACCTGCCTCATTATCTTTCAGTTGTTGTCCTATTGGTCCCTCTATTAGACCTGGAACGCATGGGGAAGACGCCTTCATTTATTCCACAAACACTTAGCACAGGAAAAGCGTGCTTTCTCACATGGAGGCTGTGGCCAAGACTGGGTGTCAGTCTTCTGCACGTTCCCCATGGGCTGAGCAGGGGTTTCATTATACTTATGTCACCCTACCCCCACCCAGTGCCCTGCTCGACACGTTGTACTCTACAAAGAACTTCCAACTGGCTTCTCTGCCATCAACTTTACTCCCTGCCCCAAGGCTATTAACAACACAGCTGCCACAATAAGCCTTTACCATATATACATACATTACACACACACACACATACACACACACACATACATATACACACACACACACATATATCAGCTCTTTTTAAATATAGATAAAATTGTGTCATTGCTCTTGTTAAATTCTTTCAGTGGCTTCCCATCTCAGTGTCATTGCCAAGGTCCTTGCATATTCCAGCAGCAGGATAAAGCCCCAGCCTCTTCTCTGGCCAGTCTTTTCCCCCTTTGTCCCTCTCCAAGAGTCATGTCATCTCAGGGCCTTTGTCCTTACCCTTCTGTCTGCCTGAAACCCTTTCTCCCTAGATACTCACAGTGTGTGATCCTTGACTTCCTTCAATTTCTGTTCAGGCAGCCCAGTGAGGGCCTCCCTCTGCTGTGGGCATGAATGTTCACTTAAGTCCTGTGAAGAAAGCATTTAGTACAGTGCCTGGCACTTAGCTGCACATGGCAGGAAATACCATTGTGAAGATCATCATAGCACAGGCTGTGAGGACGTGTAGAGGGCTGGTTGTCTCAACCTATTCTTCTTTTCACTTTGCCACAGAAGAGTTTAGGGTACCATGTTCTAAGCATGGTACACTAACCTCCCCAGCATAAGAAGATGCCCCTTAGTGGGTCCTCCATCCTTCCTGGGATGCCCCTTCTCCTGCACTTCTGGAGATCTTTCTCTTTTCCTGTCTTCTAGAGCTGGCCATTTCTTACTTCTCACAAAGATAATATGGCCAGGCCAGGCCCATCTTCCGCATCAGAGTATAAACTCCTCGAGGCTAGAATCATGTCTTTACCTTCCATATTATTGTACTGATCACAAGACCTGCTGCCCAGGATACAGTGCAAATGGTTGTTCAGTGAATGAATGAATGAGGAAGAGTCCATAGCTTGAAAGAGCAGGTTAGAAAACTGGGATGTATTAAGCAGATTATTTCTCTATTAAAAATCAGGACTAATCCCAGCTCCATGGGTCTATCCATTTCCACGTTATTCCTTTCCTTTGACAGTGACTCCCACCTGCCATTCCTCAGCCCTCTCCCAACCCCATTCCCAATCGCCCCTTCCCACTTGGGTCCAGCCCCTGGCTCCTAAGCCCTTCCCCTTTGTGCTGTACAACTTGCCCTGTAGTCCACTCAGGGCCCCTGGCTGACCTGGGTTTCCCATTGGCTGGGATCCACATATGTGCAGCATTTTTAGATAATTCATGTAAAACTGATTACATGGAGACACAGGCTTATTTATGTCCTGGTTTTTGCTTGTACAGATGCTGGGAAATTTGAGGGAAATTTAACTCTCAAAGGTCATAGGATACATTGCCTACGTCAGGGGAAGAATAGGATGTGGGACCAGCCAAAAGGAAAACTCTTCTTTTTCTCATCTTTCTTTGAGGCTGAGGAAGAGTACATTCTTCCTTCCTGACTCTGAAGTGATCCTGGACTCCCCATGGAGCCTTCTGGTCAAATTCTACCACTACAAAGGCTGAGGGATGGATGTCAAAAAGCCTTTGTATTTCTCCGAATTTTATCTATTTTTGGAATTTTTTTATGGGAGCTGGATGAAGTAGTTTATAAAAGTGAGCTTGTAAATGAGAACATGTTCATTCAGTAAACAATTTGTGAATGCCTACTGTGTGGTAGAGTGTAGGGCTTTGCAGAGGCAGAACTTAGTAAAACACTATCCCTGCCATTAGCTCCCCTACTAGCTTCATGTGAATTAGAAAAAGGGGCTCCTGCTAAGCAGATGTGGCCTTGTGCCAGGACACACGGCTTGGCAAGAGGAGCGTAGGATGGATTTCCCTCTGCACTTGGCCTCTCATCCAGATGCCCTGTGCAGTTGACAGCCTGCACAGCCTATGGGGCAGTGCTGCCTGCCGTCAATGAACAGACAGTAATTGTTGATTACAGGAGCATTTCAGAGGTCATGGGAGAACCAGACAGGCACAACCTGGTGCCAACTCTGCAGCCTACAAGCTATATCCCCAGAGATGAACACCTCACTTTTCTCATCTGTAAAATTGGACTGATATAACTGATTTCTGCAGGTTGTTGCAAGGATTAGATGGGATTAGAAATGGGAAAGCATTTGGATAAACATCGAATGATAGGTAAATATGGCTGTCAGTCCATAGTATTTGTTATCACCTGTGTTATTGTGTAAGTCATGCTATGAACAAATGAACGATCTGGTCCAGTTAGTAATACAGTTATCACTTGGGGTGCTCTACTTTGCTAACATTCATCACAGTGGGGTTTGTTACAGCCTCTAGATATGCTGTTTGAGCTCTGTCTTACATCCTTTCATGCTTCCTGTACATGTATATTGACACAGGGTGAATAATTTCCTGCTGAGCACAACTTTAGCTCACCTGACAAACATTAAATGGGCATGTACTCTATTCTGTATTTCGATACATTGAAAGGCTACATGGGTAGGGATAATGTGCAAACCTTGCCATCATGGCGATGAGAGTACACTGAGAGAGACCAACATGGATACAAGAGAATTTAGCAGAAGTCAGAAAGTGGTGACAGGCACTGAAACAGAACAGATAATGGAAGAAATTCAAGGGATTGCAGAGATCATTTCCTATAGAACAAATTGGACTTCATGCAGAAGCAGCCTTTGATCTAGATATTAAAGGGGAGTTAGGATTTGGGTATTGGGAAACAGGTGGAAGGGTATTGCTGATGTGGGAACACTATAGGAAAATACATAGAGGAAGGAGGAATAGATTTCAATTTACTGAAATTTTGGATTAAGAAGGGGAGGGAACCTTTGAGTAAATATGAAGGGAGAAAGATGGACCAAACAATTTTCCACCTGTAATATGTAATAAAATGAATAAAAATTAATATAAACCATGCAAGAATGCACAATTGCAAAAACAATAAAACTGACAAAATCTCACACTGTTCACATGCAAAAGTAGGAGCCCCAAAATAATACTGGGATAAAAAAGGGAGTTGACCAAATTTCCAAATGTTTTCTGTCAACAGTCCCCTTTTCTAACTTTCAGGTAAGTAGACCGGGGAGATTAAGAGTCCCTGGGAAAATTCAAGGAAAATTCACTAGAGTTTTTTTTAAGTACACTAGCCATTATCATTGAAGGACGATATGGGAACAGTTGAAGCTGAATTTGCTCTTCTGTAAACTCTTTCTGGGATTATGAAAATTGTCTGCCCTGGAGGTGTCTAGCCTTGCATCAAAATGTAATGCAACTTCTGCAGGGTGGACTGACCGGTCCATGCACATCTGTCAGGATCTCAGCGGAAGAAATAACTTCCAGTTTTCATAACAAGTTCTTTCTCAGAGAAGAAAGAAGGTCTGGACAGAGATACACTTGTTTAGGATAAGTTAGGAGACAAGAAATAATTTGGCTACCATACAAAAATATTGCATCAGAAGCTAAGGATAAAACAAAGCAAAGAGCATTATATATAAAATATACATGGAGAATCTAGTCCTGAAGAAGTTCTAACCCCAAGAACTGAAGAAAAGCCTCAGCAACTGCTTTGTGCTTTGGAAAAATATAAAGTGATCACAAATTTGGTAAAACAGGAACTTAACAACGTGTCAATAAAATCACCAGTTGAGAAGAAAATCATATGATAGGGCTAAGAAAAGCATTTGATTACTGAAACAAATCATGCCCAAGATCAATAAGTAGATCAGAAACAACACAGAGCCAGAATTACATGGTTGAAACACTGAATTACTGGCACTGAGGAGATGCTTGAGATAGACTGAATGAAAGCAGAAAAGAAAGATGAAGAAATTAAATCACATAGAGGAAAGGTAACAGAGAGGGAAGACTAAGATAATGCATTATGTGAATAATCTGTGGCCTTACCCTATAGAAACCAACAAATGGAAAACCGGTTCATAGATACAGTCAAAGAAAAGATTTTTTTTTCTTAAAAGAAGAAAGAAATTCATTCTCTTAAAAGACTACATTATGTTTTATAAAAAGTTGATAAAGAACCTTTAACACCAAGACGCATCATGTTTAATTTATCGAACATCAAAAGTAGGCAGAATTTCTTCAGACGTCTTTGCAGGAAGAAAAATCAAGCTTTAGATTTTCCCTCCAGCAACATGTCACACCCCCAGACAGGGAGCAGTGCATGGAGTTGTAAATGATATGAGGTATAATCAAGAATCCTCTACCCAGGTTAGTTTTATTTCAGGTATAAATGCAACAGGCAGATATTTAGAACATGAAAGAAGTTAGACCATGAAGTCCTGGGAGAGCTTGGGAAGGTATGGAGCTCTATGTCAGAATCTAGCAAGCCAAAAGATGATTGGAGGAAGGAGGTAAGAACACTCATGTATAGCCTTCGCTGCACAAAGACAGAAGGAAGTTCCAAGGGAAAGAAATATGATTTTCATCCCCAGATTTTGCAAGTAGCCTGACCACTTGAAGATAGGGCTGAGTCCAATTTCTGTCCTTGCGCATAATGACACAATCAATCAATCAAACAAACAAAATGTGAAATGCACGTTAAATAGTAGAATCTCAAGTAACAGCACATATGCACCTTTCTGGAAAAAAAGAGGACAGTGAACTTCAGCTACCAAAGCAATGGAGCAAAGAAAGAACTCAAGAATGGAGACGCCATGGGGAAAGACTGGTGGTAAACACTGACTCTATAGGGACATCAAATTAATAGTAAAAACATGTAGGAATGGAGGTTATAAATAAAAGCATAAATGCTATGAACAGTATTGATGTAAAAATAATAATATGACTAATTAGATCAAGACTTGGCAAATTTTTTCTATAAAACATTAGATGATAAATACTTGGGGCTTTGCAGGCCATATACAGTTATGGTCATATATTTTAAGAATTTAATTAATAACCCTATGAAAGTTTAAAGATTATTCATAGCTCACGTGTCATATAAAAACTGGCTGGGGGCTAGATTTGGCCTGTGGGCTATGGTTTACTGACTCTGGAACTAAATGATTGGTTTTTTACTACTGTTAAATCTATGAATCAACGTGGCTTTGCCTTGAATAATGGTCCCATTTTCTCCACCATTAGGTATTGAGAAAAGCTGATAATGTTGCTTTCGATGGAGGTAGAGAGGAAAATGTATGCCAGACTTCAAAACCCCAAGTCAGGGCTCAAACCACTGTGCAATCCTGCAGACAGTTCTAGAGCTGCCCTGCCCAATATGGTGGCTGTTACTGTGTTGTAGCTGCCAAGCGTTCTGAATGTGGTGGTTCAACCTGAGATGGGCTAAGAGTGTAAAATAGACACTGAATTTTCAAGACAGTACAATTAAACAAATGGGAGTATCTCATTAATGAAGAGTGATTTTTTTGTGTTTTTTTTTTGTCATGTTGAAATGACAGTATTTTTGAAATGTTGGGTGAATTGATATATACTATTAAAATTCATTGTACCAGTTTCTTTTTGATTTTGAAAAAATGTGATAGAGAATTAACAATTATGTATCTGGCTTGCATTATATTTACGTTGGACAGTGGAATTTGAAGCACCCGGTGAGAAGATAAGCTAATTTTTCATACAGACAGAGCCTTGCCGGCAATGAAATCAGGTGTGTTAGGTAAATGGAGTCTTTGTCTTTTTTTTTTTTTTTTTTTAAATTAAATCATAGCTGTGTACATTAACACGATCATGGGACACCATACACTGGTTTTATAGACCATTTGACACATTTTCATCACACTGGTTAACATAGCCTTCCTGGCATTTTCTTGGTTATTGTGTTAAGACATTTACATTCTACATTGACTAAGTTTCACATGTACCCTTGTAACCTGCGGAGTCTTTGTCTTTTGACCCTTTGTTTTCTGAGTTGAAAAAAAGGTGGTGAGAGTCCCAAACATGAAGCTTTTATTCAAATCTTAGTTGTTATACCTGTTATCTCTATGGCCTTAGAAAAGGCTCTTTACCATTTTGAACCTTACCTTTTAATTGAGAAATGGGCAGAAAATTTGTGGGGAAGTTTTAATATGAATCTCCATATTTCAACACCTTATAAATAGTTGTATGAATGAGAGGGTTTAGTAATACTCATCTCACCCAGAGGTGGGCTGTTTTCATGAACACCAGGATTTAGAGCTCAGCAGAGGATTGATGATAGCCTTCGAGGTGGGTGGGTTATGTTTCCAAACAGGCATTTCTCCCCTAGTCTTCCTTCCTCTCCAGTAAGTGCCCTATTCTTCCCAACCTCTCCGTGCTGCTCTGCTCACCAGACCCAGAATGTGCTCTCTCTGCTGCTACTCTTTAGCCTTTTCATGCTATGTCCTGGGCCCCTTCTTCTAGGATTTGGTGTAAATATGACTTGTGGAGTAACTCCTTGCCATCCTGAGTGAAGGGTTTTGAGAACCACCAAGATGTGAAGCCTCCATTGGCCTCCATGCTCTGGTTATTTGGTGAAAATAACAAATCAGGTGCTTGAGCCCTTCCACTTAGATTTTGCCTTCTTTGCCCATGAAATCCCTTTCATCTGATGCTTTTGGAAAAAATAGGAGAGGAAATTATGGGTGGGTAGTTATAGAAGGCCATGTACTCCATATATCCCCAAATTCTGGAGATTTATAAAAAATTGTTATAAACTCGGTGGCTTAAAACAACTGAAATGTATCTTACAGCTTTGGAGGTCAGAAGGCTAAAATCAAGGTGTGAGCAGGGCTGGCTCCTTCTGGAGGCTTCAGGGAGAATCCTTTTCCAATTTCTAGAGGCTGTTTGTGTTCCTTGGCTCTTGGCATCACCCCAACCCCTTATTCCTATCCTCACAATTCCTGCATCTGACCCTGAATCCTTTTATGTTCCTGACAGGACATTTGTGATTGCATTGGGTCTACTTGGACCATCAGAATCATTTTTCCATCTCAAGATCCTTGACATGATCTATCTGGAAAGTCCCTTTTGCATATAAAGCAGCGTTCACAAATCTGGGGATTGGGATGTGGCTATCTCTGGAAGAGGCAATACTAAGGCTCCCACGGGAGATAGGAATGGAAATGAAGAGCAGTTAGACTTCATGCCGAATGTTGGGGCTGGGGCTAGAGACAGAGGGAAGATACTCCGATTAGACACGGGTGCTCAGAGGCAGAGGGAAGCATGGAGAGAGCTGCAGAAATGAGCAGAGCTCAAAGGTCCAGGGCAGGGAATCTCAAAAGCCTCGTGTTTAGGGGGAGGGGACAGGTGGACACCTAAGTTACAATGGATGGAGAAATGAATGGATATGCAAATCAGTTCCACCAGCTAGTCTCTCCTTCCTGGTGAAGAGAAAAGTAAGCTTTCCCCGGTTCTCTACCCCACCTCTGGATAAAGAAAGCCCAAGAGTTCAGGGGCTGGATGTGGTCCTCCTTGGCCCAGGAGTTTGCACAAGTACTGGGCCTGTACTTTGCCTGCAGGAGAGGCCAGCAGGGAGGTAAAGGGTGGGCAGATGTGCACTTCCTGAGCAACCTCCCCAGACAGCGAGAGGCCTGGGAATTGGGTCTGGAACAAAGCCTCTCTGCTCTGAGCACACACAGGCTGCCAAGAATGTCACTCCACTGGTTCTTGTGCCTGCCCCTCTGAGCCCTACCCTGGGCACTGTGGAAGAGCATCAATAGAAGGGGAGAATAAATCAAGCCCCAGAAACTGTCACATGCGTCCCCTCCAGCTCTCTTGCTCGGCTTCTCAGATAATCTGCTCCCTTAGTTTCAGGCCTTTCTTCATTTTTATTTTGTTTCTAGAAAGGGGTGGGCATTCTGCGGAAGGAAAGAGATTCACATAATCGAGCACTGGGCTGGAAGAACCACTGTGTCCTCACTTTTAGGAAGAGGGTTGGAGATGGGAGCCACCTGCCCAGGGTCACACACACAGTCAACTAGTAGAGCAAAGAGGATTCCAGGTTCTGCCTGGCCTACCCCAAACCCTGAGTTCCTCTCAGTTGCCAATAACCTCTTTCCGTCTGTCAAATTATGAGTGGACACAGCCTCATGGATCAGGCCCACATTTCCCATCCCTAAATAATGGAAAACCTGAGGGCTTAACTCGAAGTAGAGTGGGGTCTGTGGAGCAAAGCCACTCCCCGAGACATTTTAAGTTGAACTCCATGATAAACGGAGATTTGATATTTCTGGATAATTCCCAATGAGCACCCTTCCCCTTTAATTATCTTGTGGTCGCCCTTTCAAAGGTGATTAAAGCTGTTCTTCAGTAGATGTGGTTATAGATTGAGTGGGAACCTGGTCTTTCTTGTGGTTTTTATCGTAGCAATTACATCTGGCCAGCTCCGAAAAGCTGTGTGGCAGGAGGGGTTTTATCAAGCAAAACGATTTTCTCCTTTGGGCAATGTTAAATTTAGGAAAAATACAATTAATTATATCAGACAGGTATCTATTATACATCGTGCACGCATTACAGGCTTCTGGCTTGTTCCACTCAAAGAGAGAGCCTCACTCATGCTGGCACGTTGGGGTCCCAGGCCCAAGTCCCTCCCTGGGGGCTTGCAGGGAGTTTTGCCTGCCTCTGGCCTGGCTTTCCTGTCTCCCCCCTCCCATGTCCCCCTCCACCTCCCCATTCAACAACCAAAGCTCTCTTTGGAAGTGAAAATGAGAGGACTACTGTTTACCAGAACTTTCTCCAGTGCTCTCAAAAGTATATTTAAGTGTTTGTGTTGAGAAATGGGGGGGAGGGGGTGTTCCGAAATAGTGGAGTAAAGGCCCTTCACCTGGTCTCTTATCTCCTCCACTGAGCAACTCAGGGAGAGACATTCAGGATCTTTGCTGCTCCTTTTTCCCATGTACAAAATGAGAGGGTTGGACCAGATACCTTCAAAATCCTGTTCAGCTCAGAGGTAGGAATGTAAACGGGAGCTCAGAGGAATGGGAGTCCCCGATTCCTTGTTAAAAGACATAATTAATATTTTTTTCTCAGGTGCTTGCTTTGGGTTCTTTAGGTTGAAAGGAGCTTGGGATTCACACACGATTATATGCTTTCCTCTTTGCTGGAAGCTTCATGAGCTCTCAGATAAATCTAGGAAGAAGGATTCACAAACATTATTGATAAACTGTACTCATCTGAATCACCAGTGGGAGCTGGCATTGAGCAGATGCTCTGAGAGCATTTGTTGAGGAACAAAAGGGTGACTTTTCAGATGTCAATGATTCGATATCATTTCCTAAACAGCAATTAAACGTCAGACAAGTCCATTACTCACCCGTGTGGTGGAGATAGATTTTTATAGAATACACACACCTGACTCGTCCGAGGTTGGGTTTATGATCCAGCTGGCGTGGTGGCTAGGTCCGGAGCACTTCCATCTCTTTGTTGGGTCCTGGTCTCTGCTCTAGACATCATCTTTCTGTCTTCGTTCCCTTGCCTGCTAAACTGGGATAGGTTTACCTGCCAGCTGTCTCACAAGGGTGTTGTGAGGATTAATGAGATAATATTTTTTAAGTACTCAGAGATCTTCTGATGAAAGAGGCTATAAAAGTAGAAAGTGTCACTATTATTATAATTAATGGCATTTCTGAGAGCTTTTGGAGTGCATATAGGGCTGTACAGATGACAGAGGAGATCTCTGCCTTGGGAGGAGGCTGCCTGTGACTGAAAACAAGGCTGTATATGGCCGAGATGGCCATGACAAGTTGGGGCTCAGATTCAGCTGTGGGATGCGTCTTGAGAATTGAACTCCAAGTTGGGGGTAAGCTGGGAGGCGGGAAGTTGTCTATGTTGGGAGCTGCCGGACAGTTTGCAGAGACGGCTTTCCAACCAGGGAAGGGAGGCTGAGGTGAGGTCAACTCATGACCAGAACTCAATTTGGGCACCAAAGTTCATCATTCTTGGGTGGCTCCTTTGCCCATGACTCTGCACACATGAGGGGGCTTTTCAAGGGTCTTGTTTCTCTGTCCTTCGCTCCATAAGTGATGATGCACTCATGCCAGGCATCAGGGTTCCAACCACAAAGGACACAGTCCCCGTTTCAAAGAGCTTGGAATCTGGTAGGGAAGGCAGGTGCATGCTCTGAGCATTATAGTGGGAAATAGTAGTGCTGCAAAAACAGAGGGAAAGCCAAGGGCATAGCAGGAGAACAAAAAAGGGTAATTTGACCAGACCAATGGGAAGGCTTCCTGGAGGAAACAGTCCCTCAGCTGACTCCTAAAGCTGCAACAGGGATGGCCAAATAGAGGCCAGGAAAAGGGAGAACACAGGCTTGGTTGGGGTGAGTGTGGACAGGTGGGCCGTCCACATGCTGAGGAAGCTGATCAGGTCTATCCTGCCAAGCAGAGTGCTTAGCCTGAGTCAGTGTCACAGGAGGGGGGAGAAGGGATGTCAAGGAAGCAGCATCTGTAGGACCAGTTGAGGCAGGTGGAGGAGGGAAGGGTTTCCTGGAGTGTCCCCATGGCTTGTTCACATGTCTTCCCCCTCAAATGTGCAGAGTAATGGGCAAAGGAGTCACCCAAGGATATACTTTGGTGCTCAAATTGAGATCTGGTCACAAGTTGACCTCACCTCGGCCTCCCTTGCCTGGTTGGGAAGCCGTCTCTGCAGACTGTCCTGCGGCTCCCAGCACAGGTGATTTCCCCTCCTCCCAGCTTACCCCCATCTTGGAGTTTGATTCTCAAGACCAGTCCTGAACAGAACTGTGGGTTTTCTCTCATCTATCTTTGGAAAATGGGTGCTAAGGATAATGCTGGGCATGGGACCTGCTATGTAATTTGGGGGACCTAATGCAAAATGAAAGTTCTGGGGGTCTTGTTTAAAAATTAAGGATCTAAAGGCAATGACATCAGAGCATTAAACCACGCCTGCCCATGTGATGCAGGGAAAGGGGGATCAGAGTTTTCTTGTCCTGTTCAATAAGAAGACTATCACAACATTGGTTTCAAAGCCTGGGGCCTTTCTGAGCACAGGGAGCTGTTCAGCTGCACGTGACAACCCTCCACACAGCTATCCCTGCCCAGCCATGTTGAAGGTAAGCAATGTCTCCAAAAGGACAGCCTGGCACTTCTGGTGGCAGTACCTGGAAGCATGTTTCAATAGATTCATGTACTAGACTGTCAGCCAACCTGGCCTCGGGGCCTTCTCCTTTGCACATGGGCTCCCTTCTGATTGCCGGGAGGACAGCAACAGGTATTGGTAGAGAAAAGCAAGAGAAAGAAGAATAAATACCAATGGCCCTTCCATGTATGTTGGACAGAAAACACACAAAGATTCTTCTATTTTTTAGGGGAGGAGCTGTATGAGTCAGCTCTTACCTTGGCCACTTAAGTGATTTTTCTTGCCAGATGAATCAGTTTAAGTGGAAACATTAATTTATTGAGTTTGCATGCCAAATGATGTGCCTACATATTGGACCAGCGTGAACTTCCATGGAGAAAACTCTAGAAGATGTGCACATCTCCTCTTCTCGGGAGGAGAATCGGAAGTTCACAAATAGTATACATATATTAATTCGGAAGTATCTGACAAGTGCTGGCTTTGCCAGCTTCTCTCCTGGGAACTGGGGTAAAGACATGAGCAAGACAAAATCCCTGCTGTCTTCCTGGGGCTTCCTTTTATGAGAAATGACTTAAAAAAGTATCAATTATTACCAGTGGAAATGACAAAAAATTCATTACTGTTTTCTGTATTTGATTGTTGTCTTCATCATCTATAAAAATACATTTTATTTCAACAAACAGAAAAAATACGTGTAACGTTTTCCATGTGTTTATGTCCCACTTTTGATCCTACTCGCTGTTGTTGTTTTTCCTAAAAAATCTGGAGTCTCTCAACTTTGAGTTTTCCTACCAGGAGGATATTCAGGAAAGTAACGTTTTCAGATGGCAAGCAGCTACTATGCTCTGCTGTTTTCCTGAAATTTAGTTTTAAATATTTAATTATATTGATTAGCCTTATTATTGGTATTGAATGTAATGAGTGTTTTCTTAGATTTACCTTTAGTGCTATCTAATCTTGTTCACTATTCCTTCTTATATTCTAGACCCCACTTCTATATCTTTCTCCTTCTCAATCACATACCTCATTTTATATTTCCTTGATGAAGTGTGTTTGTGCTACACTCTCACCCATTTTTTAAGAAATAATTTTGACACTGTGATTACATTTTTAAAAAATGATTATCTTGGAAGGTCAGATAATTACCATATGTGCATGTGTGTGAGCAAACTTGTGTGTGTGCCTGTGTGCCTGCGCACACTAGGAACATTCCCCTTTTCAAATCATGTGGGTGACATAACATTCACAATGACCAGTAGAAATTTCATGGGCTCAATATCAGGAAGACACAATTTTAACACCATTTGTTAATTTTGTGAACTTGGGCAAAGTATATGATCTCTCTAACCTATTGTTTCTAAATCTTTAAAAGATAGAAAATGGTGCCTGCTTCATGGGGTTTTTGTGGGGATGAGAGACAATGCCTCCAAAATACTTAGACTAGTTTCAGCACACTGCAGTCTCTCCACACAACGATCACAGCTATTATTAATCTTCTGTATATCCAATATCATTCTTTGAAAAAGTTATGTTTGCCAGGAGCTATTGGAAAAAGAAACAACACCCAGATGATACTATCAACACCTTTCTGGACTCCCCCTCCTGTCTCTCCTTCCTAGTCAGTTCACACTTACATCTGTCATGTTTGGGGAACATGTCTGGGCAGTGACTCTGTAAAATGCGTGGTGGGGGTCAGCACCAGGCTCAGGCCACTCTGCTCGCTCTATTAGTCCCTTTCAATAACCAGACTGTCACATCATTGGTTTTCTTCTTGCCAAAACCCCAAGGCCAATTCTCCCCAGTAGGGACCCATGAATCAGGCTATTGGACTGACCACCCCCTGAGCTGTGGCCTTTGAGCCCAGTAAACCCACGGTTCTGGATCAGTCAAAGCCTACCCATTTCTAGGTTTTGTACATTGTGCCAATAAGGAGGAAAGTGCTAAGGGGAAGTTAAATGTTTTCAGCATAGATGCAACATCCTTTTCAGTAGTTTCCTAACACACGCAGCTTCCAACAAAGGCTTTCATCTATCCAATGCCCAAGTACCTTTTCCTCTAAATGGAATCCAATAAGGGAGAGAGATTAGAATGAGCAAGAAAAAATATGTACCCAGTGGAAGGAGTTCCATGAACATTAAAGTAGTGAAATCTCCCTTTAAATTCAGTGTACATCTTGTAGGGAGAACTACTATAGCAAACCTTGCCATGTCAAAGCCTCAGTCTTCTCTTCTATAAAATGCGATGGCAGTTCCTAACTCATGAAGCAGCATGTAGTGGATATGGATAACATACAAAGGACCTAGCACACTGTTAGCATTCTGTACTATCTCTCTTTCTCTCCTTCCCCAAATCTCTCCCTATTAGAATGTCTGAGCTGAAAATTACTTTAGATATCACCTGGTCACAGCTGCTTTGTAGGAACCCAAGGCCAAGTGAGTGGAAGTCAGTTGCTAGAGGTTTCCCTGCGAGAGGAAGAGCGCATTGGGGCTACACCCAGGACCCCACTCCCAAGCCCATCTTCATCTACCCACACATGGCTGAAGGTTCCCTTCCTCCTTGCCAGCTAAGATGTTTCTGATTCTAAATTGGATGATGAATTAAAGAGAAAAAAAGAGAAGGCAAATTTGACCCAAAGTGGTTATTTAGTAAATGTTTGTGGGATGAATGGAATTCTTTAAAACTAGGGACTCAGATACAAATTCACGCAAAACACTGATGCTAAGGAATGTAATTTTAGGCATGTGTTGATAATTATGCAGTTCTGCCTCTAATCCTCATTACTGATGGCTTGGGCTGGATGATACCATTTTTGGCAGCCAAGGCAAATGAATTCAAGCAAAGCAAAGGATGTTATTGTGGGGAAGGGGTATCCTCTGGCTCTCAGCTACTTCAAGACAAAGTCTGAAGTTCTAGATCTTTGGGGTTGGGACTTAGTCCTCAGCTCTGCTCTATTCAGTAATTTTATCACTAATGTGTCAGTGTCGGTGTCGCCGCGCCGCCGACCAGCAGAGACGAGGACACCAACGAAGGCTTCACAAGACTTTATTGCAGGAGAGCTCGGAGCACAGCATTCTTTTCGTCCCGGGTGATTCTTCTTCTCCCCTTTGTCCTCCCCAGCACCAC